>QBDW01005824.1:0-11356 GCA_003261595.1 Maconellicoccus hirsutus | reverse complement strand
ATAGATTATAGAGTGAAATTTCCCTTCTTTTTTTCTTTTTAAATTAGTAAATTCAAATTAAAAAAAAAGAATTACATTGAAGAACGTATGAAATACTAAGAATCCCTTCTCTTCTCCTCTTCCTCCTCCTCTCCTCCTCTTTTATCCAATTTTTTCTCTGAGTATACAAAAATGAAGAAATAATAATCTTAATAACTTAAAATTTATTTTTAAAAATAATTTAAAAAATGTGCCCTCTTCTCCTTTTTTTTTTAAATTATTTATTATTCACTTTGACATTTTTAAACCATTATTTTATTTTTAAAAACAATTCAAACAATGTGCCCTCTCCATGCTTTCTTTTTTTTTCAAATTACCAAAAATTAAAAAAAAAAATTTTTTTAATTTGGAATGAAAAAAAACGATGGAGATAGATTATAGAGTGAAATTTCCCTTCTTTTTTTCTTTTTAAATTAGTAAATTCAAATTAAAAAAAAAGAATTACATTGAAGAACGTATGAAATACTATGAATCCCTTCTCTTCTCCTCTTCCTCCTCCTTTTTTATCCAACTTTTTCTCTGAGTATACAAAAATGAAGAAATAATAATCTTAATAACTTAAAAAAATTTAAAAAATATTGCAAAAAAATTTCATATTTACTCGCTTTGAAGGAAAACAATATTGAAAAAAAAAACGTAAATAGAAAAAAACATTACGTAAGTGAATTATGTACCTTCGGTACTACTTTATGGTGAATTTCGCCTTCTACACGGCAGATATGCAAAATTTCGTTATATCTTTTTTTATAATACTAAACTCAACAACAAAAATGTTTATTTCGTATCGCTGATGTACATGTATTCTTCTTCCGAGCCCCACAATCACTTTTTTGTCATGTATTCGGTCAAAAAATAACCATGTTTGAGGTCTCATCTCCCCTCGTATCTCCCCAGTTTTCAAAATTGACATATTTTTGGCGTCAAAGAGTCGCAATAAAATCACGTTCTAGAGAACTTCCTCTACTTCGGCGTAATGGACTAGTCATTAAACGAGCTATATGGTGAATAATTTGACATGTACTCCTCTCCTCTCAGTTCCCTGTCTTCACGCCAAAAATGCTCACCGTAGCGTAAATGCTTCAGAATACGGTGGACGTTGGGTTGTAAATAGACGACTTAAGGAGTAAATCGCTTACGTGTAGGAAAATAGCTTAAAACGTATTATTTAAAATACATTTTAGGTACTTTTGAATGACGCATGGAGACGACAGATTAATCGTTGGGAACGATCTAGACGATATTCGCGAGTATTTTCGATATACGCGCGAGTGTATATTTTGTTTGCTCGACATAAGGCGTCGAAAAATTGTACGTTTTTGATATCGAGCCAATGTGTTTTTGGAACAATATTCAAAAGTCGTGGTATGTGTTTACCTCGCGTTATATACAAAGAGGCGAGATTCGATATGGGTTTTATCGTAAATCGAAAACGTCACCTGTTTCTTTACGGTGTTGCGTTCGCGTATTCGTTGTGGTGGACGTATTGTTCGAGATTTTTTTCTGCGTGTGTTTGTTTGCGTATTTGTTTGGCGTATTATTCGCAATCGCCGATGTGTATAGGATTAATATACGCGTAAATGTGATAGCATCTGATAGCGATTCGGTGGTGTTGCTCTCGCGTCAATACTAACGTTCACCTTTGTTTGTTATCAACACGTTTTGCTATCATTTTTGAGTAGATGTTTCGCGAATTAAGATTTAGTTTGTTGCGTTTTTGAGCTCGAGTCGGATGTACGTGGTGCGTTGAATTTCGGTGATTTTTGCATTGAAATAAGGTAAGTTTACCTGATGAACTGAGCAGGAAGGCTTTACGTAGGTTTCCGTGTAAATTTATATACAGCCTGAAGGTGCCTTCGGGTAGAACGATCTCCGTTCTTGTGTTATGCTCGAGTGGTATTTTATTAACGGAAATCTATATGAAGAAAAAATTAATCAGATTATAAATTTAAAAGCTCGTAGTATTTCCGGATTACGGTAACTGGTTGAAATGTGCGGACCTTGTAGTGCGGCTGCGCGTATATTGACGTAATGCGTGATTCGTTGTCTAGCGCTGATACGCGATTGTACGTGATAACCTGTCCCCATGTGAGTCTGATTAAATTCTCGTATTGTTCGGATAACTCCGTGCTTTCGCGTTGTAATACATGAAGCTGCATAACGAGACGGTTGAGTATGTGATATTACAACGGGTTCGTTGACATTGCGATTTAAGTACCTGATTCATTTTCGGTTTGAGTTTCTGAAGGATCGATGACGTAGGTGACGAGGTGATGTTGAGGGTGCCGAATAGTATGATGCCGTCGTGGTGGTTCATTTGTGGTAGTAAATTGGACAGGAGCGAATCGAAGGTGTCGTAAGGTGGTGATTGATCGGATCCCGAGAGGCATACGTATTGGTCCAGTGATTCGAGTACTTGGTCGATGCACGAGGTGTAGATGAAAGGCTTGATTTCTGTAAAATACCGCGAAATGTGTTTGCTGCTTACAAAGGTCGCAGAAGGGGGTTGTGTTGGAAGAGGATTTAAATGAAGAAAAAGTACAAACAATATGACATTGGCAAAGTTAAAATTTCGTTAAAATTGAAATAGGGGTTGATTTGACTTTTTTTTTGAGATTTTCATGGAGTTAGGGTAGTTTGATGTGATGTCAAAAAGGTTCGTTTTTTAATCACGTAAATACCGAAATAATTAGTATTTGGTAATGGAGTGATTTTTGTAATATTCCTTGATTATTTAGCACCTTTGGTTGAATTTCTTGTCAGCAAAGGCACTTACATTGATTTTGAGTGATAGCAATGTGCGTTTATTGCCCAGATTCCAAAAATTTTGATATTTGGTGTAATAATGTGATTCACGTAAATAAACAGCATATTTTTTTGGAGAGGAGGGAGGAAATTAATTTTGCTTTTTCTTTTTTGAATTGAAAAAAAAAATATTTTTTAGAAATAGTGATTAAAAAATTATTGAATTTTATTTTTTTATATGTATTTAGTCAACTTATTTAAATTATTAAAAAAAAAATAGTTTCAATAAAGAAACTTGAAAATTGAGAAGAATTGTCCAAAAATGGAAAATCCGTAAGGGTCATTGACCTTATAATCTAAATTTTTTCATACTTTGACAAAATGTCTTCAAAAAATTTGCTTGTTGTTTTTTCTTTATAAATTTAACGAGGGAACTTCGGAAAGGGCTTTTTTAAAAATCCCTACAATTCAAGTTTTGACTGCTCAAGATCTCTTTTCCATTTTTGGCGAAATTTCTAAAATCTTCTATCAGAAACATGAACTGTTTAAAGGTGTTATTCGTGAAATGTTTTCTCCCGAATCATTGCTGAGGTGTTCTGTAGCCTCCTCCTATGTTCTTAAAAATGATTCATATTGATTTTTGAAAATTCGCCAAAGCACAAATTGTTCGTTAATTTTGAAGAATTTTTTCGTATTTCTTATTTTTTGAGTAATTTTTTCCTATTTGTTTTATTTCTGAGTTAGGAAATTTTTTTAATTTTATTTTTGAACAATTTTACTTTACTTTACTTTACTTTTTTCCATTAACGTGCCTTTACTGCTGCTAGGCCAGAGGCACGGATCGATTGTTATTCAAAATTTGGAGGATTTTTTTCATTTTTATTTAAAATTTTGAAAAATTTTTTCCAATTTTTTTTGTTTACGTAATTTTTTTAAGAAATTTTTTTAAGTTTATTTTTAAACAATTTTTTTATTCAAAATTTAGAGGTATTTTTTTCTCATTTATGATGAATTTTTTTCTATTATTTTTTTGAAGAAATGTTTCCAATTTTTTTTATTTACAAGTAATATTTTTTAAAAAAAAAAACTTTAAATTTCATTTTTGAACAACTTTTTTTTGTTTTTCAAAATTAGGAAGAATTTTGTTCTTATTTGTAATTTTATTTTCAAAATTTCTTTCTCATTTTTGAGTAGATTTTCATTTTTTAAATGTTGAAGAATTTTTTCTCTTTTTTATTTGATTTTTAAGGGTTTTTTTCCTATTTTCAATGTTTTTATTTTCTAGTAAAAAAAAGTAATTTCACTTTTTAAGACGACTATCTCAATTTAACTGAATTTGTGACGTCATCGCCAGTTTTTATCGTAGAATACGAAAAATTTGAGAAAATTCTCTGAAAGAAGGTTCGAAAACTACCTCGAAAATTTCAAAAAACAAAAAAAAAACATTAAATATTCGATAAGTTATGTTCGTACGTCATTATCCCCCTTACCCCTCTTCCTTGATATATAATCAGACGTACAAAAAAAAGAGGAGAAAAAACTTCAATATTCAAAGTTCGTATTATTCGGCTTAAAAAAAATAATAAAAAAAAATTACCTCGATGATGCAACGAAACCAGGGCTAGATTGATTTTACGCCCAGCAAAAGGAGCTCGTAAATCGGCAAATAGGGCAGCGGCTTCTTTCAAAATACTCTCATCGCAGTCGATAACCAAATAATGATATACGGCTTGGGGGACATCTTGGAAAAATTCCAAAATCGAGATACCTTCACCAAACGCGATTAAAGTCGCGACGAGGAAGCCGAAAAGTAACATTTCGTGACACAGGTCGCAAATTTGTTCGTCGAATTGGTTTACGAAGTGAAACTGATTTTTTCGATATTTTAAACGGGCCACCGATCGGGTTAGTTTCCGTCGCGCAAATATATTTACAAATAACGGATATTAGTAATATTTACATTGGAATTTCGTAGTAATAGTGTAAAAATAATCGCGTTGTGTATTGATCTATAATTACGATTTTTTTTTCTCGTGTGTATACATCGTTCTTTATCAGTTCCTTACGTACCTTTGTTTACTTTTTGGTAATTGTTACGATTTTCTAGTATTCGAGTCATCGTTTTACGTAAGCTGTGGCGTGTGAGGTTTAACCCCCGCCACCCTGGTGTTTCGTAGGATGTTTTGATGTGATTTTGTTTGCTTTTGTTTTCTCGAATTTTGTGACATTTGGACTCTGACAATGAGACGTATTTGATTTTAGTATATGGCCAATTTATACGGATTACTTGATTATTGAGATCATAAGTCATAACGAGTTAAAACGTAGAATCTTTTGTCAGATCGTCACATTTAGACCTTGTAAAGCCCATGAAAATAGTTTACTTTGCATGTGTTAGCTGATAATGCTGAAGTAGGTGCTTGAAATATCGTTGTGGCGAAGGTGGGAGGAGGAGTCTTCGTTGAAGTAGATCCTCGAAGAGGATTGTTTTTTTAAGAACGTATTGAAAAAAACTTCTTGACAATTTCAACACGTCATTGAATCCAAACCTCGTGAATTAAAGGATACTACATGATCGGTTATATTTTGGTTGCAGATACTGCAGAAATCGATAGCTTCATAGGTCAGGAAACCAGTCCAAGCGAAGCTGTGCCGTTGAATTCGATAGTAAACGAGAACACATCGAGGAATATCAACGAGCAATCTGTACCTTTGGTGGTGCCAAGCACCGCATCGGAAACCCAAACTCAGCCTTTGGCCCCTAGATTACCAACCACTCAGAGTTTATTTGCAGACGGGAACGATCAGCTGTTTTCGTCTTTCGCCAATTGCAACGATCAGGAGAGGAGTTCGCCCAAAGTAGAGTTCAACGTTGCGAATTCCAGTAACGAGGCCAAACCGCCTCAGTTCTTTAATCCAGACCAGTTCGGTCGGTCGACTCAGGATAACTCGGTGTTGAAACCTACACCTCCTGTTCCTCCTGGTCCTGGTGGTAAGTTAGTGTTGCGTTGGTGTTTTCTCACAGAAGCTGTGTAATTTTTTCCGCTGTTTCGAATGTGTTTAATGGTGTGGCAACACTGCTATTTGTGCTTTGGTTGAAGTATTTGAATGAATTGGAATATTTCGGATTTTGCGAACTGGGCAACACTGACGTGAATGCTTCGGTTTTTTGGTCAATTTATGTCGTGATTTTTTTCACATTTGCAATTATGTTTTTTCACATTTCAACCTCTTTTTTTATCAGTTTTATCATGTTTTTCTGCATGTCATCGCCACCCCTGCTCTCTCCCTCTCCATATCCTCATTTCTTCTTGTCATCTCCCCTCTTCCCATTGCTCTCATTTTCTCATTTTTCTTGTTTTTCAACATTGCCAATAGTTTTGAATTTTTCAAATTACGCAGTTTTATTTGTTTTTCCTTCATTTTGTTGCTACACCTCCCTCCCTTTTCCTCTCACTCTCATTTCTTCCTGTCTTCTCCCCTCCACCTCATTTTCTCGTCTTTATTTTTTTAAATCGTCAATATTTTTGGCCGCTAAAGATCTTCTTAGCTTCTCTCGATTCATTCGTATTTAAATTTTCTCGAATTTATTTTTTTGTAATTTGTGAACTAATTGACGCGATTTTTTCAGGTGCAACGAATAATTTCCGTTTAGGAAATCTGAAAAGACCAACGTACGCGCCGCTTCCAGGCCTGTCATCGACGACTCATGTAAGCCAGCCGAATTTCGTGCAGTTTACTCCGAATCAAAATCCTTCGCCGACAACTCCGACGACAGATTTCAGCGGCGGTGCTCAAGGTATGAGCAATTTCGCCGGAACTCCTAGTTCAAGCGGACCTTATAATCCTACGACTATACCATTAAATTCGGGCGACGCTGGAAATATTCCTAGACCTTCCGTCATGTCGGTGAGTAGAAATTGTAGTAATTAAATTGTTATTTTTATTAATATTATTAATATAAAAAATTGAGGTGTTTAATTAAACGTTGTTCATTTAATTTTATACTTCATATTTTTTATGTTTGATATCGTTATTAATACAGAGTTACTCGAATTTGCAGGAAAAATCGCTGTATAGGCCTGTTTACCATCATTGGTTCTATCGCAAAGATACAGAGAAGAATTGGTTTTATCATAAGGAAGGCGAATTGAGAAGTTTGTGGAAGCCGTTCAGTATGACTGATTCGTTGGCTCTGGAAAGGGCTTTTAGTTTACGTGAGTATTTCCCATGCGCGAGATCGTTGGTAAAGAAGTGGTCGTGAATTTGTGGTTTTTTGCGCAGCTACGTTGAACGAGAACACAGTGGTGCCAACTGACGGCGGTAGATACGACGTGAACGTGGTGAAACGTGAAAAAACCTCGATTTATTGGGACGAACGTAAAAGCGTTGTGAGGAGGTGTTCGTGGTTCTCAAAAGGATCTACCGAAAATTACTACGTACCGTATGACGAAGATATTTCGGCTAAATTAGAGGTACGTGGTTGTAATGCTTTCTTCGTTCGTATTCGCCAACTAATGATTTTCTAAAAATATTTTTAGGAAGAATATAAACTCGGAATGGTGACCGGGATTTGGAATAGGAAATTAGACGTCGGTAATGAAGAAGTAATCATGCATAATATGTCGTTGATAACGCATCAGGTCAAGTGCTCCAACATCACTATAGAAGTGGCCTCGGATTCGTCTATCGTAAGTGGTCTCTGAGCGGATATCTTTGCTGGAGTTCCTTTTCCCTGATGTAGTTTGCGAAATATGGCTTTTTGAAATTCTTACCTTTTTTTTTTATATGACGTGAAATCAGATTTATCGACCGATGAGACGTCGGTCGCGGGTTAAAAGATGGATACGTAATTCGTACGAGGATCAGTGGGCCACGTTGACCAATCAGGTATTCGTATGTGCAACTTGCGAGTACCTGGAATGGATTTTTTCGTGCATGGTGTGATTTTGTGATGTCCAGGACCTCCTCCTGCCCTGTCTTGCCCCTCTTTTAATCTTTCCCCTTATTTATCCCTATCACCTTTTATAATCTTAATTGAATTCGTTATGTGAAAAATTAAAATAATTGAACGTATTTTAATTTAATTTAAAAATAATGATCTCTAAACTGGATTTTTTTCGCGAATTTGACGGTGGATTTCTTTTTTGCAGCCATCGCAGCTCAAACCACGAATGGTGAAACGAGGAGGTTTCGATGATTTCGATATAGAAGACGGTGAACCGGAGAAAGTAGATCATTTGTTATTTTTAGTACACGGTATCGGTCAATTTTGCGATTTGAAGTTTCGTTCTATTGTCGAAGTCGGTGAGTAATGCGCACGTGACCTTATCACTTTTTTTTGAATCATTAAATAAATTAAACTTCGACCCGAATGACGCAACTGTTTGTGTTGTATTTTTACAGTGGACGAATTCCGAGGTATATCTTTGCAACTGACTCAGTCGCATTTTCAAGAATCATGCGACCTAGGAGAGGTAAACCGTATCGAGATATTGCCGGTGTCGTGGCATAAAGCTTTACACAGCGAAGATACCGGAATTGATAAGAGATTGAGGAACATCACCCTTCCTTCGATTCCGCGTTTAAGAGATTTCGCCAACGATACGATTTTGGATTTGTTATTTTACAGCAGTCCTGTATTTTGCCAGGTACATTTGTGAGGTGAGACGATGGCTGGATTTTGTATTAATTTGGAGTTTCGTTCAGGTTATTGTGAATGCCGTCGCGTCGGAGATGAATAGATTATATCAATTGTTCGTGAAAAGAAATCCGAATTTTGGTGGAAAAGTATCAATCGGAGGGCACAGTTTGGGGTCATTGATTATATTCGATTTACTGAGTAATCAGCCAACTACTCCTAGTGAGCCTGAAAGTCCCGAAGATGTAAGTGATAAATGAACCCGGAGACGAATGCCGGATTATTTATGGTTTTTTATAGATAGTTGAAGATCTCAGCGAAGAGTACAATAAAAGGTTGACCATGACGAGAAGGGTATCGGTGGTGACAATCGGTAAAGCGGGGACTGGAATGCCTTTGATTAAATACCCAAAGTTGAATTTCCATCCGACGTTTTTCTTCGCATTTGGATCTCCTATTGGTAAGAGTTTTTTAGCGTTCAGTTATTATAATAAAGAAGGAAATGAACGCAATTATGGATTTTTTTTCAACAGCTTGCTTTGTGGCAACAAGAAGTAACGAGATCCTAGGCGAAGATTTTAAATTCCCTACGTGCAAAGGATTTTTCAATATTTTCCATCCGTATGATCCAATAGCGTACCGTGTCGAACCTCTAATTATACCATCGATGAGCACCGTAAAGCCGGTGCAAATTCCTCATCACAAAGGGCGTAAACGAATGCATCTTGGTGGGCGAATAAATATTCCTTTAGTAAAGATGTAAACCGTTGTGATTACCAAATTATCAATTTTTCCATTTTCAATAGAACTGAAAGACACGGTATCCCATGTCGGTCAGAGACTCATCGATACGGTGAAAAACACCTGGAACATGGTGTATCATTTGGCAATCAATAAAAGCGTAGATGCAGCTGAATCAGTAATGCGACAGGAATTGAACCAAGTAAGCGCTACGAGATTTTTTCAACTTTTGTCAAAATGGTTACACTGGTTATTTTTCTTGAAGGTTTTGCAAACGAGCGAAGTTCTAACTAATAAACCGGTAAATCCAAACGTTGTACCTGAAGAACCAGTCATCGAAGGGACCAATGTTAAAGTAGGATGTTTAAATGAAGGCAAAAGGATTGATTACGTTTTGCAAGAAGCTCCTGTGGAATATTTCAACGAATATTTGTTCGCATTAGCTAGTCATCTGTGTTATTGGTAAAAAATCAAGTTTCGGAAGTCCATGTTCACGTTTGATGAGGTATTAATTGGTGTAATTTCAATAATGATAGGACTTCAAGAGACACGATGTTAGTAGTTCTGAAAGAAATCTACGGCGAAATGGGCATCTACACGGATAACCAAGTACCGCAGACCATTTTACCATTTGACATCACGGACGGTGACACGTCGAGCGAAAATTCCAGCCGAAGTATTATCAGAGATCCTACATCACCTATGAGCGAGAATGTCAACTTGGCACCTCCACCAGCGGCTGGATTTTACCGCAAATAATGCATCACAGCGGCGATGCGATACCATATTTTTTTTAATACTTGTATACTTGTTTTTTTATGTCGAGTTTACTCCTTTATTTTTGTTATCGAGTAGGAAGTGTTCTGTTTTTTTTATTTGATTGTTTTTTATGTATTGTGTAGTTTTTCAGTCGTATGTACGATTTTATTTATTCTGTGATTTTATTTATTTTTCCGTTCTTTTTTTTACCACAGTTAGATGTAGTATGTAAGGAGTGATCCGGAAACGTATTTCTTTTGTTTTTTGAATCAATTAATTTTATTATTCTAAACATTTTAAATGCGATGATGAAATCACCGCCGGAATTTGAAGCATAAATGGTTAAAATGATAAACTTATCCAGAGGAAATCCTAAAAGAAAAAATCTGCATCAGGATCGCACCTTTTAGACTAATGATTTAAATTACCACGTTGTTTCTGTAGTATGTAGAAGTATGTACTATTTGTATAACTCGAAAAATTAAAATACTTTTTGCAATGTCGTTAAATCTCAAAATTATGTTGTAATTGTTATTTATACCAAGAAACTGTCTTTTCTCTGATAACTAACCCACAAACCGATATAAGCCTACTGTACCACCGAAATTCCCCACAATTGGATGTAAGCTGCTTAAAGAAATTTGATATTTTAAAGAAAAAAGTATCATTAAAACAAATACAATAAAGAGTGCACAACGAAAATCAAAAACTGAGTATTTTTATGGTAAGCATAAATTACTTTTTAGTAGATCACATTGAAACAATCAAGATTTGTAAATCACTGCTGACATGTGCGCATAGCTGCGCAACCGTCGGTTAGAACAGCAGTAATGAACTAATTATGTAAATAACGTATGTCTCTACCTTTACGCCTATAAGTATGCAACCCCTTCAACACATGCAAAAACAAAATTAGTTGATTACTGCCGTTCTTACCGGCCGATTCCCGCGAAATTAGTCTCATTTTACTAAGTCAAGGTCGCCGATCACGAATATCACCTCAAAAACATACCATTGCTGAGAAAATTTCGAGATCGAAATTCGACTGAACACACAGTAACAGATAGAGCGGAACTGATTATTGCAATAGATTCCTCGGGTCCGATAACCTAATAATCGACCCCTCACACGCCTCAATACGTCCTTTGGAGCTCAAAATAATTAAAATTCAAATCTAAATCTGAATGTACTCTGCTTACAAGATGTCAGCATACGTTTGTCAAATTAAACGCTAACAAATTCCAAAAATTCAATTATTTTGAGCCCCAAAGGGCGTATGGAGGCGTGTGAGGGGTCGATTACTAGGTTATCGGACCCGAGGAATCTATTGCAATAATCAGTTCTGCTCTATCTGTTACTGTGTGTTCAGTCGGATTTCGATCTCGAAATTTTCTCAGCAATGGTATGTTTTTGAGGTGATATTCGTGATCAGCG
>QBDW01005819.1:0-17519 GCA_003261595.1 Maconellicoccus hirsutus | reverse complement strand
TTCATTTTGACAAGTGCTTCTGGAGGGGGGAAGACCGTTCTGTTGAATGCCGCAAACCTCCCCTCTCTATCTCTCATAGTTAAAAAGTTATGGTCGTTCAAAAATTGAAAATTGCAAAAATTGACATAATTTTAAAAAATTTTGGAAATTTTAATTTTTATAACTTTTGATCTAATGAAGATAGAAAGATGAGGTTTGCGGCATTGGAAAAATCAAACTTTTTCCTTCTAAAAACATTTATTAAAGTCATATGTTATAAGAAGAAATTTTTGAATAATTCAATAAAAATGATGAAAATTTCACAATTTGAAACGCGTTTTCTTCTTTAATTTGTCATTTACACCCTGAATATTAACCAACACAAAAATCATCAACACTAGAATAATTAGATAAAATTATCTTTCTCCCAGAACAAACCGCATATTTCTATCTATTTTAGTAATTGAGGTATAATTATTCAAAATCAGTCAACAAAAATGAAAAAAAATTTTTTTTGAAAGAGTATACCGCTGCCCCTACGGCCCGGGGGTTAGGCAAACATGCATACATAGACTCAGTTCATGTTGCACAGTTTCTGGGTTGAAGACCTTACTTCTACCCCGGAACACCCTGTATATGCATTTAGGGGTCAAAGATACATCGACAAAATAAAGTTCGAAAATTTTCCCGAGTGGTATAGACACTTGAAAAAAATAAATGAAGTCGAAAACGCCCGTTTGGAGGGGAAAAAATTGGATTGGGGTTGTTGATTTTTTCATGGGAGGCCCTTGTGAAGGTCTATCATGTACCAAAATTTCAATTAATTCCGTAAACTGTAATTTGAGAAAAAAATGCATATCTGATTTTCGAAAAAAAAATTAATTTCTCGAAAACGGGGAAGAGGGGGGAGCTGAAATTTTGGTCATGAACGCTCCCCTATGGTACCAACCTAAAACCAAATATCATCAAAATCTGGATCCCGAGGCAGATCGCTTATGCTTATTTGCCTATAGCCTTTTATGATTATTATTACTCAGCATCCATTGTAGTATCTAGTTGTCAAGTAGGCATTGTTAGTTTAGGATAAATAGATTTAGAGGTGATTACCAAACTACCTAAATTATGAGAATAAATTGTTGCGTATAATATTGCATTTTACATTTAAAAAATTTCACCGAGGAATAATGGAAATATATTGTTTGGTAAAACTAACCATCATCAGTGATTATTTATTATTTTAGAATTCGGTATGAAATATCGTATTCTTTCAAGATTCGATTAACCGTTTTGTTAGGAAAAGTACGCTGCGTATTAGCGGCAGTTGTTATCAAGTGGACGGGGGTATTTTCGCAATTTTTCAATGAATTCTTGCGCGATGGTTTCTGAAATTTAATTCATCTGGTTTCGTCGACTTTTATCATTTAACTAGAAATTCAAAAAGTCGGTTGACCGTCTTAATGGATTGGGTACTTTATTTGGAAATTAATAGTGAATTGTTCGTTTTATTTTTTATTACGAAAATGTCGGACTTGTAATTTTTGTTTTTTTAAAGTCTTTCGCTGGGATTAAGAAATTTTCTTAGGTGGCTCAAGTGTACTTCGGTCTCCAAACACGATTATTTTTCTCAAGAGTAATCTAATTATTATAACTTCTTATCACGATGGATATCATCAAGGTTTAATTTTAATTTCGCAGATACGATTTTTGCTCTAATTATGATTCGGCTTCTTTGAAATCAATGTGCGTTAAGCTGGCAAACAAAGATGCAATAACCGGTTACGATGATAAATATCTCGACAATTTAAGCTGCTCTTCGGTTACTATTAACCTTCGTGAAGATGATGGATCTTGGGATACTAAGTCTGAAAACCTACTAAAGTGCTCATTTGAAACCGAAACTACCATTATAAAAGTACTGTATTTGGGTAGAGGTAAAACTTATTATGACGTATTTATGTATGATAAAGACTCAGTCGGTGATGTAGTAGCGTTGGGAAATTCGCAGAATTTCCTGAAGTAGTAAGTTCCTGATTGATGAATTTTCAACGCAAAAGTAACTTTCATTTATGTTTTTAGTTTTACTATGATTATTATTGAGTTTAAGTATTGCGATGTTCCTCTTCATCTCGTATTAACGATAAATCAAGTAACAATGGTCGTAGCTGCGAGTCTTTTTTCACCGCAGTTTGATAAAAAATGCCATGCAGTGCAACTTTTGTTGCTAGAGAACCATTTCGCTAAAGTTATATGGTTTATTGAACACCCTCTGTTAATAAATGCATTTGGAGTGATGGTAATTTTTAAATGTATATTTCACCTGTTTCCTTCATGGCTCCGTTGGTAGCTTCATCATCAGTTGGAAGGTTAGATATATTGAGAGGAACATTCCTTATTATTATTAATTAAATTTAAGTAGAATTAGTTTGAAAGTTACTTTTAAATTATGACGACTTGTAATTAAAGTAGTACGTACGAGTGTGATACAAAGATGACGAGGCATTGCGTACCTTGAAGAATTTTTAAATATATTTCATCAGCATTCAATTATCGTTCTTTGATTTTATCATCTCTACTTCCCTACTCCCTCCATCTCACTTACAAGGTCTTCTAGTGATGTGAGTACTTCGACATCCAGACCAGGACAAACTTTCTGGGCAATGCTCCTCTTTGTGGGTAAATGGTTATACAATAAAGTATTCAATTAAAACAGGGGTCTAAACCTCTCTCCCCCTTCAAGGTATACATTCTCACCTTGTTAAAAAAACCGGAACCAACTTTTTGTGCAATGCTCCTCTTTGTGGATAAACGGTCATACAATAGAGTATTCGATCATAACAAGGGTCTACACCCCCCTCTCCCCCCGTATAATCTCACCTTGTTTTAAAAAAACACATGATTTCTACCATAACATCTTGAAGTTATCTTTTATTGAATCATTAAATCGAATTATGTAAAAAGTTACGTTAATTTCAATTACGTAAGGAAATCTTTTACGGCCTTCAGGCCTGTAACTAGCCCTGGGCAACCGGGGCATTTCCCTGGTGGACGTGAAGATTTACCCTGGTTAAAATAATTCGACAATTTCCCTCATCACGTTCTTGAGCCATTTTGGACCACTTGCGCCCGTCAAGTTGATACCAGCCGCCGCGTACTAGCGGGAGATCTAGTCCTTTCGGAGTCACACTTGATGAAATTCGCTAACTGAATTTTTCAGCGTTTGTCACGTCGAATGTAAGAGTGGGAGTTGGTTCAACGTTAAGGCGCTTCAAATCATCAACCCATAAGGACTGTTTGCCGTCCGGTTCAATTCGCTATAAATTTTGCCTGATATTTTTCAACAGATTGAAAAGAAATTGAAATAAATCTTTTATGTAGCCAAATAAAGTGATGGGTCCTTTTGAGGGAAAAAGTTCGACCGAAAGTATAGCATAGACATTTTGCCTATTTCAATAATTAAAGGGGCTCAGAAATAAAATAAAAATACATATTAGCTGTGATTACAAAATTTGAAAATGCCCTTTACAATTAAGGGTATGCAGCATAAGTTCAACTCATGTTTTGCTGCCTAGGTTACCACTTCATACACCCTGAATGAAAAAATCCTAGTTACAGGCCTGGCCTAGTTCATTTATTATGACTAAATAAATACATGGTATTATATTTTAAATTCCGAATTTATCTTAAAATTACGTACATACTTATGATTGAGCAGAACTGTTTTTACATAATTTCGACTATACTGTTAACATTTGTATTTGTGAAACACAAGCGAAAATAATATTTCATCGAAATGAAACAAATAACGTAGCGGGTTGAAAATGTCAAAATTCGATGACGAATGTATTACACATACTTTGATAAATTCTCGTCGCAATAAAACTACGCAAGTGAGGTTATAACTGATTTAATGGGTTTTATAATCAACGAAACGCGATTTACAGCCTGTCAAGCGGGTTTTTTAACCGGTCAAACGGGTTTTCCAACCTGCGTAGCTGGTTTTAACCGGTCAAACGGGTTTTCCAACCTGCGTAGCTGGTTTTTTAACCGGACAAACAAATATTTCAACCTGTCTAGCGGGGTTTTAAACCGGTCGTTTTTTTTCTCCAGGTGAACTGGTTTTTTATTTTTTCAACAGTTTTAGAGATTTTTGCTCCAAGTTGAATACGTATTATATTATTTTGCGTAGAAAGAGAATTTTTTAACTCAACTTTTTTTGAATGTTTTTTTCATATAAGCTATTTTTAAGGATCATTATCAACTGGTGAAGTTTTACTGGACCAGTTTCAAAACGCCATCTTGCCAGTGATGCTGTACTACTTGGAAATGTAGTTTTTAGCCATTTTCGCTGGTTGATATTTATTTAGAAGCATCAGTAGCGAAGTAAAATATCAATCTGATCACAAAAATGAGTCGGGCAAAGGATAAACTATTTTTGGTGTTTTAAGATTTTTAGTTGAAGATTTTTCAAGATTTTAGTAACTAGTTGAAAAGCGTTGAGCAGGTTTTGGAGATGCGAGGACTATAGATACGAGTTTAATATGTTGCATAAAAAATTTTTGCAGGAGAAACAATTTTGAAAATTCTGGAAAAATTATGAATGGAACAAACAAGTACATGTCTAAGGATCTCATACTAATAAATTGTCTTATTTGATTAGTAACTGAAATTTAGGATCAGTCTGAAGTATTCTAATCCCTCATTTATCTCACTTTCCATAGTTTTCACCGATTACTGATCCTTGATCGAGAAATAAATGATTAGAGGAAAATTAGCTAAAAATGTAGTCGTAGGCTATGGTTTCTCATATGAAACCAAATCAATGAACCATGTTTGTAAAAAGATCTTCGTACTTGTTTTTTGACTGAAATTTTTTTTTTAATTTTTTTAAATTTTTCGCCATGTACAGCAACTGAGGCTTGAGGCGATTTTTGAAGGTGTTGTTTAGAAGAGGTGTTTCAAGCCCGTTGCCGAAAGGAAAGACAGTAAGTTTTGAATTTGGATAGGGTCGTCGGAAAGAATTTTCTTTTGGATCTTCAGAGGTGAGAAATAGTGATCTTTCTTTTTGATACTTTGGACAACGAAAGAGAAGGTGGTTGACCGAAATTTGTATGGAGCAGATATGGCATATTGGAGGTTGTTCTTTTTTGAAAAGGTATGAATGAGTCAGAGATGTGTGGCCTGTGCGAATTTTGGTGAGAACTACATCATCACGACGGGATAATTTCGAAGTATTTTTCGCAGGAATGTTATTTTTGATGGATTTAAGTTTATTGATGGAGGGGGTTTCGGACCAGAGTTTTTGAAAAGAAAGATAGGTATCGGATTCAATAGAGCTTTTCAAGTCGGAAAGAGGGATAGGAACGTTCTGAATTGGTGTGATTAGGAGCGCTTGCTTAGCTGAAATATCTGCTAATTCATTTCCTGGAATGCCTGAGTGTGAAGGAACCCAACAAAGGGAGATTTTCTTGTGAGAAGTGAAAAGTAGGTGTGCGATTTCTTGAGCTATGTGATGTTTTTTCTTGTGATAATTGAGTACTGCAGTTAGAGAAGAGAGGGAATCTGAGAGGATGACGACGTTGTCTGGAGAGAAATCATGGATATAGGATAGAGCGATTTTAATTGCATGAAGTTCGGCAGAGAAAACTGAAAATTGAGGAGGAAGAGGACAGAGGATTTGGACATTTTCATGGATAACAGCGCAAGCATGATGTAAAAAGAATTTTTGAAATTCGAAAACCGGGCTTCTTCATTATCATTTCTACAAATTTGAAAATCTACTAGATACAGAGATTGAAATATCAAATTTAACAAGTGAAAATTTGTAGTTTTCCTCCTTCAAATTCAAAATTATTATAAAATCAAACATCAACAGAGGTACGAATGCTTTTGTATATCGTTTTTCAAAACATATGAATAGTCAAATTGATTTTCGAACGGTTACCATGTGTTTGATTTCTCATAATTTTCAAGTTTCATTTATGCGTCGATGATGTGAAAATGTTGACACAGGTACAGCTGCGATTACTTCGTATTCGACATTTGAAAAAAATTGCTGACAAGTGATTTGGCCATAAATCCTTTTTTATGTTGTTGACTTTAAAAAAATTTCGATTTGGAGGAAAACCCGAAAAACAAAGCTGTCATGTTTCACGTACTCGTCTCGCATTATCGATGATTTACGTGCCTTACGAGCATATTAAAGAGCCTTGGATATTTTGTGATTCATCGCCGAAGTTTCACGTGATTGGTGGAAATTTTTGGGATATTTTGCATATATACAGCTTCTCGTGAAGATTGTACTCATAGAAAAATAATCTCGAGTTAGATACTACATCGTTGTTGAAGTAAACGTGTATTTACGCGAAATATCCTCAAAATGTACAAGTTCGTTGTAGTTTCGGTTTTATTGTGCTCGTTGGCGGCGACCGTCTTTGGTGGCCAAACAATTTTGAGTAAGCAGCAACACAGAAGCTTAGGAGGGTAATTATCAAATCATAATGAAGACCATTTTTTGGTCAAAATTCATGTTGTGTTGTGTGGTTTTCAAGAGAAGTATTTGGTACGTTTATTTTAGAAGGTATTATCAAATTGAAATTTTTCAACTTCACAGGTACGATTTTTGCGCTAATTACGATGCGAGCGCCTTAAAGGGATTGTGCGAAAAGCTAGCAACAAGGGATGCAATAAGTGGTTATGATTCAAGTAATCTGAACAATTTGAGCTGCTCTTCGGTTGAAATAACTCTTTATGAAAGTGATGGATCTTCGGACACTGTATCAGAGAATCTACTGCAATGCTTATTTAAAAGTGGCCAAAATTTAATAAAGGAGGTATTTTTGGGTAAAGGTATGTCTCAAAATGACGCGTTTATGTATACTCGAAGCGGAAGCAGCGTAATAGCGTTAGGAAATTCGCAAACAATCCTATCTTGAGTTTCAAGTTGAGGAATTGTCGGTGTGAAGTAACTTTCTTTTTTCTTTTTAATATTACGAATATAATTATTAATATTGAAATTTAGTCTAGCGTTGGTCCTCTTCATCCCACATTAACGATGTGATGCTCATCTTTGCAAGTCTTTTTTTTTTTCATTCAAGTAATAATCCAGTGATTGGAACCAATTTCCATTTTCCTGAAGTTGCTGTTTTTTGCCTATTTACGTTCAACTATACCACAGTTGCGTTATCATCGGTTAAAGAGGGTTTGAGAGGAACTTCATTTTTATTATTTTAGTTTAGGTAGAAGTAGTTTGAAAGTTACTTTATGAAATTTATTTTTAAATGATACCATAATAAATAGGTATCATGTACGTTTTAGCATAATCAAATATATATTATCAGCATTCAATTAACGTTTCTTCAATTTCTCTATTACTAAAGAACATAATTTGGGGGTCCTTGAGGTACAATTGGAAGACCCATCGGGTAATTTAGAAAATCTGTTTGACTACTTGGAAATTTCTGAAGCAAGTTGTTGACTCAACATGTTGCGAGAGGTAGCATCTTTTTTCAAAAACTCGATCACATCAGGAAGGTTTTTTTTATTAAAATTAATAAGATGAAAAAAAATGCCGTAACCTGAGGCGGACTTGCGAATGGGGGTGATTTCAAGCTAATCGGATTTAAAGTTGATGAAGCGATTTTGCAGGTACAATGCACATCTCAAAAAATACTCTTTTATTACATCATTTTGTACCTTATGGTATTTGCAACCAATATATCTCATTTTTCTGATCGCTGCTTGGGTTATTCAAGTGTGTGGTACCAAAGTACTTGGAAAGGGTTCCTGAATACTTCAGACTCATTTTCAGCATTTTGAAATTATTTACATTGTAGTTATATAGCTACTATTCCATATAAGAAAACTGGAATCCTGCAAGTAACCCTAAACCTGGGTGACTTTGCAGAGTATTAGATGAGGTTTCAAGTAAAAACAAATGACACTGCTGGATTCTATAGATTATTTCTATAAGAAATGGTCATTGTTAACTATATTTTTATGTTGATGTTACGAAAACATGAACACAAGATGAAGAAATATATTTAGAAAAATAACAAAAACTGGCTAAATTGCCTTTATTTTATGAAAGACATTATAAGAATATATAAACACAAAATTTGAAAAAAGCAGCATAAAACCAATATAAAAGAATGTGGTGATCTTCTGAGGCACGAGGACGAAAATATCTCTCAGAAGGAACTACATCTTATAGTGTTCCATTGTTGGTCATCTTATCTGAAATCTAACGAACATGAAAATTGAAAGAAATGAAGAAAAAAATCAACACTTACATTTGAAGCGTCCAAAGAACGATGGCATCTGTCAACCGCCGTTCACTCCATTTTACGTTTGAATTTTTGGGTCATCCACAAAAAACATTTTCAAGACTGGATCGATGTGGAAATCCAGCATGTAGTCGATGACATCAAGACACTGAAACAAAAAAAATTACAATATTGTTATGAAGTAAAAGTGTAAGAAATGAAAATATATGACTTACATGTTGCTACCTGGGTCAACAAATAACAAGTCTCCTCGCGCTGTACGAACACAAGCTCGGAAAACTCTGAAATATAAAGAAAACTACCATTAAAAACTACAGCAAAAAATTTAGAATAAAAGAAAAATATTTATACAAGTATTTACCATCATCTCTCTTAAGATCGTAAATATATGTCCAATTCACCAGACAACGTTTTCCTGAAATCTTGACCATGTTCCTTGGGTTTTTGATCCTAAAACAAACACCACATTAGTAAAAATTCAAATAGATGAAAAGAAATTTCCAAGGCAACAAAATAGTACAAAGGCGATATATTTCAATTGGAATAAATAAAGAGTACAGTTGTACTACATACGTACGCAAGTTTTATATCGCCTGTACACGAGAAGGGTTCTTTTTAGTGGGAAAACCCGAGATTTCTTCATAGTAACAGGAAGCATCCTGAGACTATGTGGATATCTCGAAAAAAACCCTACCACATCCTCTTCAGTCTTCTTGAAATCTGAAACAAAACAAAAAAACCGCGATACACGGCAGAATTAGGCAAGCAACAGAAAAAAAAACGTGCAAGAGTAGTATGAAAAAAGATAATAGAATCACAATCAAAGCAGAAAATTATGCAGTAAAGAAAGCACAAACAAGCAAAGAAGCGTTAAAAATATGTGGAAATTACGAGAGTGAAGCAGTAAAATCAGTTCAGGCATGCCAGTGTAATAGTAAAAAATAGTTCGAAGTTGATAGCCAAACAGTTAAAACAGGTTAAAAGTTAACAGTAAAACCCCAAGTCGAACAGTAAAAAGTAAAGCTGTCAGCTGAGTTAAAAGTTAATCCAGCGGCGCGAAGACTTCCCAATACCTGAAATAGCTGAAAAATTAAAAAAAAAAAAGCAATTAAAATTACAACTTAACCTACATTACATACAATCTTAAAACATAAAGCGCAGCACCCTTAAAATTTTGCTCCCTTTTCCTAAGCCCTTAGCCATCAATATGCCTCAAGCATGGGCTTACACCTTCAACCCCGGTCCACTTCAGCCACCCTAATCCGAATTACAAAGTCCTCCGTAGAGAACCCAACGCATGGGCGCTACCGCGACAGGCCTCCGCTTCCCAAGGCCTCCAGCGTGAGTTCACACTCAAGACATATTGATCAAAAAAAGAAAAAGTCCCAAAAGACCCGTGCTAGTAGTAGCACACCTTTGAACGAGATACCTATGGATCACTTCTATATATAATTTTTCATCTATTCTTCCCCTTTCCCAGAAATTTCCCAGGAGTCGCTGGTGGGACGTGCGAGAAATTCGAGGTGAATCTATGTTTCAAAGAGAGGTCAGCGATGTGCTGTTTCTAAAATTCCCCAAAGGCAGGGGTCACCAGTGGGAGGTGTGCCTGTGTATTGTAAACTTGGTACGTGGAGAAATTCGAGATGTATCTATGTTTAGTTTCAAAAATTCCCCAAAAGCAGGGGTCACTGGTGGGAGGTGTGCAGAAGCGAAAAATTTAAGGCGCGCCTGTGTATTGTAAAATTGTCGTAAGGAAGGATTCGTATGACTCGGCATATGTTAAAGGTGTGATAGGGGTTGTGGAGGCAACTAAAATTTTCAAGGGTTTATTCAGTCAGTGATTAATTACGAGTACCTTCAATGTTGGGAAGATGTGCGATTTATTAAAGTTTTTGCGAATAAAACTTGCATTTCTTTTCGGTTTTATTGTTAAAATGGCAGCAATGGCCTAAACAATGTTGAATTGGACATTATTTCCTTCAATAAGTCTTATAAATTCACTTTCAAGTTGAAAAATTGCAATTGCAATTTATTAAGATGGGACCACGGATGTGGTGAGTTGCATAAGCAATTTTTGCAGGAATAAACACGAAAATCCCTGTAACTGCCTGGAAGAATTAAAATTGTGGAATATCACTCTGTAAGACAAACAAGTGTATCATCTTGGGATATCGCATCAATAAATTGTCCCATTTCAATTTTTTCGGTATAATATTCTTAAACATGCACTTAATTTGTCCTACAGAGCCATATTCTATACTTTTAATTTTTCAGGGCAGTTACAGGGATTTTAGTGCTTTTTCCTGCAAAAGTTTGTTATGCAACCCACCATTATGTTTGTATAAAATTCAACAATTTCTTCGCAGTTTTTTATAATGTTTCTTTATCCGAATTTTTTTTAAATTCTCAATTCTATTAAAAAAGCTAGTCGTAGCCTTGTCAAGACCTTTGTTGTAAAAAATGTTCAAACTTGTCTACCTAATTTTTTTCGTATTCCTTATAGGCCTTTTTCTGGCCTTTTATGTCACTTTTTGGGGGGGGAGCATTGATTTTCAAAAATTGTAAGTCCGTGATTATTTTTTAATTGTTTAAAAATAACCTCAAAAACGAGCTTTTAGCTACTTAATTTCATTGTCCTATTTTTCAAAAATTTTTGAATTTGAATTTCTAGCTCCTTCGTAAATTGCTTATTTGTCAATACCTGGCCAACCGTTGATCCTATCGATAATGTAATTTCAGAATTTTGATAGGATCAACGGTTAGCTGTATTTTGGGTAATTTTGATTAGTAAAAAAAAATCCAATTATCAAGGGCAATTTTTCGAAATTTCCTTTGGAGGCGCTGCGTCTCCCCGCGTCCCCCCACAAAAAAGTCGTCTTGATTACTATCCATCCAAGCTTAACGAAATTAAATTTTTCCACATGTAATTTATGTTTTTCGTTTTATGCTTTGTTTCAAAATTCATATTAAAAATATTTTGTACTCTTGTTCGTGATAAATGTTGATACGAGGTACAGCTGCGATTACGTTGTATTCGAGAACCAAAAAAAGAACGCTGACAAGCGATCAATCGTAAATTTTTATTTGTTTAAAAAACGAAAATCACAATTTAAAGGAACGGAAAAACCATAAACATGTTTCGATTTGTTATGTCGTCGATGATTTACGAGCATCTTGAGCATGTCAATGAGACATCCAGTCTGCTCGTGATATATCGTGGTGTGTGATTGGTCTAAATTATGGGGATATTTTGCATATATACAGCTTTTCAACGAGGTGTCACCTAGGAGAGAATCTTTGGGCAGATAAATTCATTGTTGTGCTTCATTAAAATTTAACGTTTCGTTTTTACGTGAAATTTTCTCAAAATGTACAAATTTGTGACGTTTTCGGTTTTATTGTGCTCCTTGATGACAAGAGTCTGTTGTGGGAAATCAGTGTTGACCAAGCAGGAACACGGAAACCTGGCGGGGTAAATCTTGAAATCATAATTTTGATGGGGATTTTTTAAATGGGAAAAATTTTTGATGAAGTTTTTGCATCATAGTTCTTCACAATTTCAGGTTTTATTTGTCTAATTTTAATTTTTTGTTGAATTTGTTGAACTACTCGAAATTTAAGAACTATCGATTTCTTATTTTTTATGCGATTGATGTATTGTACAACTACTGAGGTTTGAAAAATTTGATGAAATTAATCTCGAATTAATCCATTTATTAATTTTCCCCTATTGAAGGTTTTTGGTAGTTTATTAATTGGATCATTTTCTTAAAACGTTTATTTTCAACTGGACATTTTCATTTCGCAGATACGATTTTTGCTCTAATTATAGTTCGGATGCCATGAGAGTCGTGTGCGAACAATTGGCAACCTCTAATTCAATTACGAATTACGACGATGACTCTCTTGACGGCTTAGGTTGCACTCCAATGGAGATAACTCTTTTTGGAAACGATGAAAAAAGTACTCCGGAAACTGTTACAGAGAATCTATTAAAATGCTATTTTCAAAAACGAGATAAAACATTGATAAAGGAAGTATTTTTGGGTAAAGGTAAGAATCAGAAAGATGCGTTTAGGTATATTCGAAATGGAAGCCGTATAATAGCCGAGGGCAATTCGGAGGATATCCTGTTGTAGGTTTCACATTGAGAAATTCTCAACGCAGAAGTACTTTTTATTTATTTATATCAATTATTAATATTTCAATTTTAACTTGTCATTTTTTTATGCTTAAGGTTTTAGTCATATTAAATATTCCCTTCTGCAAGATTTTATTTTTTTCGGTTTTTCAAATCGCTATAACCGCGGACACTGGCGAGGCCAGCTATGTGCCCAGTGTGCACCGGCACACCTGTTCAAACTTAAAAAAAAAAAAGTATTTCAATAACTAAAATACTAAAAATAAATAAAATATTCCACCTTTTTAATAGAATAATTATAGAATAAGAGTAAGACAGTGTTAACGTGCTGTTCTGAACGTTTTTCACTGCTAATTTTCAACCAGTTGGTAACATTGCAACAAAACTGCCGAAATGCCGAGTGCGACAATAAATCGAAATCTCAAAATAGCGACGCTGATATCTTACATGATAACATCCAGTTTTATAATCTACTACCTGAACTGGTCATTTTTGAATGGTGAACCTGTTACTTTAGAGTTCTTTACTCATAAAATTTGTTGAAAAAGAAAAATTCGAAAAAAATATGCTGAAAAATTTGTTTGATTGGGGGGGGGGGTATATACCATGTATATAACAAAAAAAAATGGCACACCTGTTCAAAGTGCCTGGCTTCGCCAGTGACCGCGGATATAAAAAACTGTAAAGACCTCCGCTTTGCTCCCATTCGTCGTCTGATGACCTCTGCAAGCATGCAAAATGAAAAAAAAACGATAAACCACTGTTGCAATTGGCTGAGTTGACATGGAATGATCCATATTATGTTATATTAGGAAAATGAACCCTTTCCAATTGTTTTTTTTTCTTTTTGCAAGATTCGCTACATTTTGAGCACAGTATTAGTTTTTTAGAATTAGTATTGGTTTTCAACCAGTCAAACAGGTTTTACAACCAGTCTTAACAACTGATATAACCAGTCGAACCAGTCTTAACAACTGATATAACCAGTCGAACTGGTCAAACGGGTTTCTAAACATACTTATGTACCCATACTTCAACCATAGTATAAAGTTAAAACCAGTTTGACCGGTTTTCAAGCATATCTTGATATGCTTTTAAAAAAATAAAAGTTTTATTTTTCAAACTTGTGTTTTATAATACCTTTATCGAAGTTCGAAAAAATTATGAAAATTCGAGATTTACAAAAAATTGAGTGTTTGGCTTAATCTTGGAAGTAATTTTAATGCTAAGTTGTAAAACATGAAAAAAACTGAAAATCAGTGAGAAGAAAATGAGCTTTACAACTATAAAAATCCTTAAAACATAATTTTTTTATATCAAAAAGTAGGAAACTTTAATTTCCTTCAAATTATAAAAGGCGAAAAATTTTCTAAAGTCTTCTCGTTTTCGTGTAAAAAATTTTAGAACAAATTTCTCCACATGATACACTCTTGGCATCTAGCATCCCATTTTCCAAGTGTTTTGTCACAGCACCACCAGATGTCAGTCATTTTGAATTTCATTGCCAATAGTGATTCATACACAGTATGTTGTAATGTTACTCAATCGTCGAACATGACTTGGAAGAATTGTTTGGTAATTTTTATTACAGCCTAGAAAAACAATAGAAATTTTAGAAGGGGAGGATTTGAGTGATAGTTCCTACAAACGTTGCCGTCTTGAGAAAATTCTAAATTTATTTTTCCTAAAAGGAATTTTAAAAAAGGAATTTCAATTAGTTTGATGTATATTTTTTTAAAGCATGAGGTAGAATTTTTACCGAACTAATTTTCACTCCCAATCCCTCTAGTTTTTGTGGAAAATTTTTTTTTTAATGACAGATAAGCTTAGGTGAATTTTTGCCGAAATCTGAATGATTTACAATTTAGCTATTTTTTACCAGAATTGACCAACCGAGTGGAAAAAAATTCTTTTTTCTTTGTAAATAATAAAAAACTCGCTGAAGTATGATCTGTGGAATGAAGCTTTAAAATAGCAAAGAAAATTATTAAATACTTTTTTACGTTTTTTTCTTCATTTTTTAGTATTCTTTTTTGAAGTTCTCGACGTTTTGTAATTGTTGGATTATTATGCTAACTGCCTAAAGGTCGCAAGATTCTAATCAAAGGGAAGCAGAGAAATTAAAGAATTTCAGAAATTTTACGAAATGGACGCTTACTTGTTGAAATATTCATATAAAGCAGTTATGCAACATCAGACATAACTCAACTGGTTTTTTCTAAATGAATTTAGATCTGGTTCTGATAAACCGGTTTTATAACCGGTCAAACCGGTTTTCCAACGTACTTATCAGATTTGTTCGAAGGTAGGTACAACCAGCTGAGTTGATTTTAATGTTATCCTTGTCCGTTAATTTTACAACTAAAGCGTCGTCATTTGTGAAACGAAAATTCAAAATTTCGAAGATACTGAATCGCATTTGTGTCAGCAATGAGTTAACGTAGTCACTGAACAAATACAAAAAAAATGTGTTTCGTTCGCGTAGTCGTATACCATTTCGTTATTTACTTAAACGTAGAAAAAATCGCGATTTTGAAAGAAAATTCGAGAAACTGCGTTTTACGTATTCTTTGAGTCAACAATTCGTGTGCCATGTAAACATTTGATGCGGTGGAATTTTCACCTGGTTCAACAAAGGTGCTCTTCGACTTGTGAGCGAGCTGCTGGGAATATTATATAAGCAAATCGTGCCCTCTATTAAATCGAAGCAGAAATCATTGTTGTGAAGTTACATAATCGTGTTTTTCCCACTCAAAATTTCGAAAAATGTTTCACTTTATAACACTTTCGATTATGTTGTGTTTTTTGGCCATGTGGTCTGAAGCATCCGTACTGACTCGTGCAGAATATGATAAACTAAAAGGGTAGGCAATATTACGTCGATTTTTGGTTTTTATTTCAAGTTGCTATGTACAGTGGAAGTGTTGTTTCTGAGAATTCACCAGGGTGAAATAGTCGAGTTGGCTTATGAATCATTTTAAGTTTATTTTTTTCAAAAATGAACATGTATTTTTACGAGCGGACCGAGCTCACTGAAGAGCCACCAATCAGAAACAAGTTAGGTCTTATCAGTATCACTCTGATTATTTCGTTCTTTACATTTTTGCCGGGAATTTTACTACGAAAATGTATTCAATAATTTTTTTAAAACATGGATTCGGAATTTTTTTTTAACGTGTTACCAATGTTCAACAACAATGGAAATAAACGAGTATTATTATTAATTTTAATAATTATTTTAATAAATTGACCAAAAAAAACATCAAAAATATCGCGAGTATAAGGTAATCAAGTTATGAACTTAAGATACTGATGATACCGGACTTGGAGAATTAAGAACGTTTTTACGAGTATGCAAAACAACGAATGATTAAGTAACTTTAAGAAAGAATTCGATTTCAAACGGTAATTAAGACGAGAAATCGTCAAAAAACATGGTCTGGACCGCTGTGAATTAATGGTATATCGCGAGGTCCATCAGTCCATCTGAAAAGAACGTCGAATTCACAGCGGTTTAGACCATGTTTTTTGACGATTTCTAGTCTTAATTACCGTTTGAAATTGATTTCTTTCTTAAAGTTACTTAATCAGTAAGTTTATTTTTCGTTATCGTTTCTGAACCAAATTCGTTATTTTACATACTCGTAAAAACGTTCTCAATTCCTCAATTCCCCAAGTCCAGTATAGTAACTTTTTTTTTTTTTTTTAAATTTTCGCCATGTACAGCAACTGAGGCTTGAGGCGATTGATTACCTTACACTCGCGATATTTTTGATGTTTTTTTTGTCAATTTATTAAAATTGAAATAATTATTAAAATTAATAATAATACTCGTTTATTTCCATTTTTGTTAAGTATATAACTTCAGTGAAACATAAAGGGGCGTGGTCACGCTCACGTACTTATTGCTTATTTCCTAGGAATTTTGATCGATTAAAAAAAACATGGACGATACGAATCTCGAGTTTCTTAATCTCAAAATGACATTGAAACGCTTTTTAAATAATTCAAGATTCAAAAAAAAGATTCAATGGAAAAGTATTTTGGAAAAAAATCCTTACGTAAAAAAATTCCTAACGGTGCTGAATTTGAAAAAAATTAACGATTTTTTTCTCGATTTGCATTCAAAATAAATGTTTTTTTTGGATTAAAAATTACGAAACATGTAAATTGAAACGTTTCGATCTAAGCAGAGAATAACGTGTACCTAAATTTTCAGCATTTTTTTACAGCTAAATCAAACCTAACCTAACCATCTCAACTGGTACAATTTTCAAAACTCATTTTTTCGATGTATTTTCGACCCCAAGATGTCGTATATTTTTTTCAAAATTTTGCCTCCCCGGAGTCGTGGTCAAGAATCACAAGAACCGCGCGCGAGCGTTGGCCGAAACTTCCCACTACGCGGTAGCGCCTCGTTCACCGTTGCGCGCGGCACCGCGTTTGGCCTGTATAGTAACATGCCTAACGCCGCAACGCGCGTAACCGTAAACGAGGCGCTACCGCACAGCGAGAAGTAACGATTAACGCCCGCGCGCTCAAACTTACCATTTAAATAATTTTTTTTACAAAATCTATCGAGTTTTGGGTTATGGATCATATAACATTTTTTGTTCGAAATAATTTCAAGATTAATTTGCGATTTTTTTGCGGTCGAAAAAGTCGACTTTGCAAAAGGCGAAACAAGGTAAAAAACAACGTACAAAGCTATCTTCATAATTGAAGGCGCTCGAGCGACATTAAAATTTATAAGCAATTTAACCCTTTGAGTTCTCAAGTTATGCGAAAACAAATCATCATATTTTTCATAGACCTCGACGAAATCTATGAAAATTACGATAACTTAAGTTTGCATAATTTAAAAACTGAAGGCGTTGTTTTCATTTCACGTTAGCCCCTGTAATTTCAAAAATACTCAGAAACTTGTCTCATTTTTTTACGACTTGGCAATATTAAAAAAATAATTTTCGCGAATTTTATCCCAACCGCGAAATAAAATGTAATTTGAGGGTAGAAGTGTCGCCATTTTTGTGAGATTTTTCAACCCCTTCAAATTTCAAAGCCGGCATAACCTTTTACAGAATCCCACCTTTGATAGCTTCCTCACCGATCGAGGG
>QBDW01005817.1:0-63415 GCA_003261595.1 Maconellicoccus hirsutus | reverse complement strand
TACGTATAGACGTATACTTAGTAGGGGATTTTCCATTCCATCCCACCTCTTTAATGCGTTATCGTAGTTATATCGAACTTTTATGTTTCTATTGCTAATAAAGATGTTTAGGTAATACAGTCCATTTTCGTCCGTATAGGAATATACGTTATTTTCGATATGATGTGTTTTAATTCTCGAATACACTTTATTTTTCGAAGTTGAATTTTAATATTAACAGAAATTACTTTTTATCTCTTTTGGTTTTAAATTATTAGTTTACAACTCGCGTAATTAAATTTGTAAATTTTGTAAACGTTTTATTTCTCGAAATAATATAAAGTAGAACTTTATCATCGTTTAGATGTAGAAATGGTTTTAATGAAAGCTTTACTACATTGGTATTATGATTTAGGAAATGCATCAGAATTCATATCGAATAACTTCATAGTTGGTACATTTCATTATGTTCTTTTTCAAAATGAACACGTTAAGTTGAAAAGTTTATTTTTATGAAGATGCGACACACGGCATTAATTTGTTTTCACCGAGCCAACAACTATTAACATCATATACATAAACTTATACTTAAATTATATTTATATGGCTTTAAACGCGGCGACAATAATTATTCAAGTTTCTTGTTCTTAATACGAAGTATATTTCGGTGTCTCATCTTGCTCGCTGTGCGTTTAAAGGTTTAAATCCTTCGTGCTGAAAATGTAAATGTTATGGTTATAGTGGTAAACGGTGTTGTTGAATTATCACTCTTATCAATCATTATTCTCCGTTAACATAATAACTAAATTTGGAGAGCGGGATTAACTCACCAGATGGATCCTTCCTTTACACGAATGAGTTTTATGTAATTAGACGTTGTTCTGATTGAAATAAATGTTCGAGGTTTGATTATTTGAGTTTCTTCTTCGTGTTCGAAGTCATTTAATGAAAGGGTATGCAATTTCGAGAAGTAAACTAAGTATTTACCTTGCAATTAATGCATAAATTATGTACATAATTATGCAACATTAACGTTAAAAAACAATTATTATGTAGGAAAAAAGACTAATTAGAGAATCGTAACGGTAGCATAACTTGATAATTTTTGATACGCGTTCAGTGCGTCCATATTTGGAAACCGAAAATTTTTCACAGCGATATTTAAATAAAGTAATATGAAAAATTCTACCTCAAGAATTGCAGTCACGATGTCTTATCGTAGTTAGCGATTTTTATCTATTTTTGCTGTAAAATTATTGGAAATTGAACGAGGTATAGATTTCGTATTCACCGAGTGTTTATTATGAAACCCTGCCAGAGCAGTGATACCAACACCTTAAAAAAGTTGAAAAAAGTCATAATGGGATAAAGTATGAAATCATAATTATTATGTGTAATTAATTTTTTGATTAAATTTTTCTCATCGAAATTTACTAATTTTATAAAAGTGACATTCAAGATGATTTTTACATCAACTGAGATGAATTATTCAACAGAAAAACTCAATTTACGATTTGTCAACATTGTAAACACAATTCAAAATTTCAATTATTAAATAAAAATGAATTATAAAAAAGTAGAGTGTCTTTGCGAACTTGAAACTAAAGTTGTTGAAAATTAAATGAGGAATATTTTTCGTAATAAACATTTTCGTCGTATTTCATCGAATTTCACTGCAATTTTGTAACGATTTACAGCGGTGCAAAATATTCTCATTAATTGGGACGTCTTTGTGAAACTTGGGGCGACTTGTGAGAAAAGTTTCCATAAAAGATGAAGATTAAACAAAAAATTTTTTTTATTAGCATTTTCATTTCTTTGCAAAATAATAGACATTGTTTTTTCGCAGTTGGTTAGATTCTTCGTTATCAATAATGGAACAAGGTATCAGAGAATACGACACGTTACGACTACGTTATAAATTTTACTCATTTTACGATTTAAATCCAAAAACGGACGCTGTAAGAATAAATATGATTTACGAACAAGCAAAATGGATGTTGCTTAATGAAGAATTAGATTATACTGAAGAAGAAGCACTTATGTTTGCCGCATTACAAGTACGAAGTTCGTTAAATATTTCATGTACAAATTAGAAATCGTAATTATCGTAATATTCGTTTACAGGTACAAATCAACTTACAAGCTAGTATACCTCAACCTATTTCTGATACTTTGAGTGTTAACGGAGTAGAAGACGATATCGACGCTGCATTGACGGATTTACAAGTGACATTAGAAGGATCGCATATTACGTCTCACAATGAAATTCTACGTATGCCAGAATTATCGGATTATTTGCGATTTTTAAAGTAATCATCATTGAATTTCGTTGATAATTCATTCAACGTATTAAAATTTCGCGTATTTTTCAGACCGAAAAAATTCACCTTTAAAGCCTACAAAACGTTTTGGTTCGTTTGTAGCGATTTGCAATTGAAATTATTCAAAAGCCCAGAGGGACCATTAGTACAAATAATTAATTTACGCGATTGCGAGGTCACTCCGGATTTGAATTTATCGCAAAGGAAATATGGTATCAAATTAGAAGTACCGAGTGCCGAGGGAATGTCTGAAATGTGGATTCGTTGCGATTCGGTAAATTCTCGCGTTCGAGGAAACTTTGAAATTTACGTTATTTTATTACCTTTTGACGTTTATGTAGGAGGAACAATACGCTAAATGGATGGCTGCTTGCAGATTAGCGGCGAAAGGACGTTCGCTTTCTGATAATACTTACGAATCTGAAGTTAAATCGATTCTTAGCTTTTTAGAAATGCAAAAACCAGCTTTACAACCGGCCATATCACCTTCGTCTTTGGATATCCAACCCGAAGATTACATGTCATCTAGATATGCCAAGAAATTGAAAAACAAAGTAATTATTTTTGAATTTCAAATTGAAAAATTTTTATTCATCGGAAATATTTTCAGGCTACGCAAAGAATCTTGGAAGCCCATGCGAATGTCAAAGATCTAACGTTAACCGAAGCTAAAATGAATTATATCAAAGCATGGCAATCGTTACCAGACTTCAGCGTGTCTTTATTCATTGTACGATTCTTAGGTAGCAAAAAAGACGAATTATTAGGTGTCGCATCCAACAGAATCATGCGCATGGATCTTAATTCCGGAGATCATATCAAAACATGGATGTACAATACAGTAAAAGTCAGTATACTATTATTTAATCGTCGTTACGAATTCGTATTATAATAAGCTAATTTACATGTTTTCGTTTTTATCAGGAATGGCATATTAATTGGGAAATAAAACACATGATGATCGAATTCGACCGTGATAAATTAGTATTCGCGTGTCAATCAGCGGATTGTAAAGTAGTACACGAATTCATCGGTGGTTACATATTTTTATCGATGAGATCAAAAGAAGCTAATCAATCACTAAACGAAGATCTTTTCCATAAATTGACCGGTGGTTGGGTGTGAAAAATTCGTAATTTTTAATTTTTATAGAACTCAATCTTTAACCATTGTTTTATGAAATGATATCCGATAAACATATTTTTCGAATACGTTTTCAGAACTTTACTATACATTTATCGTTGTATTTGTATTTTGCTTGTATGTGTATATTATTAAAAAGTAAATTCGGAATTTTCAAATTTATGTAGGTGATTTAGGTTGAAAATTCTATCCGTTTTAGCTCAAATAATATCCTGAGAAAGTTGAAATCATACGAATAAAATCAGTATTATTTATCCAGTATGATTTTGAAACGCTATTTACCATTATAGGAGTATATTTCTTTGAAAGAATTATCGTTTTTTCAATTTATTATTTTTTTAACGTTGAAACTTACCATTTTATTTTAATTTTTTCTTGTTTCTGTGTTCATGTATATTGTAAATATGATACATAGTATTTTAAGCTCTTAATCATTTATTGTTTCTAATGTTATATTGTTCGTACAATTTCGTACTATTTGGCACAAAATGCGTAGTGTGTTTTTGTGATTGTAGATTTTAATGAGTTATGAAAATCTGTAACTTATTGTACCTTGAAAACGTTATTGCATTTTTAATTTTTTTTTCTAATTGTATTTAATATGAATAACGAATTTTTGTTGTGTTTGTTTGTTAGTTGACTAATTGAAAATATTACATTTATACATAACCGATGAAAAATTAGTTTTATTTTTATAACATTGTTGTCTAGTTGAATAATTAATATTAAAAATATATTTCAAGCGAATTCTAAAATTGCCGAATATTCCAGCGTTATTAACCTCGATAACTAATGCGCAAAAAATCGAAATTTTGTAGTGAAAGGCACCTAGTGTGTGAAATTCTTACCTATGACTCTGCTGTTAATTTTGTTTTCATGTTGATGTAAAATTTACGTGTACATAAATAAAGAAATCATTTAAAAAAGGATTTTTCTTTTTGAGAATTTTCTACCGGAAAAAATTCGTATCGATGGTGTGATACAAGCAAATCGTCAAATCAATATTGCTCATTAAAGAATTTTTTTAAAAAAGGTACTAATGATGTTGGAAATAGAAACAGAGATATTCACAAACGCGACAACTTTACATTAATGTGCATTTTCTTCTCAAGTAATCAAAAAAATAGGGAAGAAATGACTGAAATTTCTTCTTGTTTACGGAAATCACACAAGTAATCATGAATGTAGTCGTATTGATGAATAAAGTCCAGCAGTGACTCATTGCAAGATGTTCTACCATTGTGAATTCATTTAGTCGTTTTCTCCTCAAAAATAATATGCGGTGAATATTTACTATTTTATAGCGGACAATGATATTTACTTAAATAGCGAGATTTTCACAATGTGAAACTTTATCAAAAACAAATAGTACCTTTTCAAATATCAGTTCGTTTGTAAGACGTTTAATCAAGATATATACTATAGGCCTTCACTAACTTGAATCACTCGGTAAATATAAATAATTCGAATAAAATTTTTCATCTCAGTATTTAACTGAGTGGTTAACCAAAAAAAAACTAACCCGTTTTTCAAGAGAAAAGTTTACCAAATTATTACATCATTTATTCAAAATACGCTAAAACACACAACAAGACAAGATTTTTTAAATTTCCAAAAAATGTTCAAACTTCGAGCTTATACGAATAATTGTACATTGAATGTAACTTATTTGATTTCATATATACTTCGATGCTGCCTTCGGCGACGCATATAATCGATAAAGCATTATTCATCAACATAAGTAAAACATAAGGAACTGGTAATATCGCACTGGAATATGGACAATCAGTGCACACCACTGGATCCAAATCCTTTCTCTCCTCGATTAGTTTCGCTTAAATTCTACAAGAAAATTAACGCAATAATTAAACTTTCGTGACATGTTCGAGTGAGAATACTGACGTTTACAATACCTGTATTTCCTTTAAAATAGGGTGGAAAATTCGTTCGCAGATTAACTGAGCGATTCTATCGCCTTTTTTAACTTCAAAATCTTGATCAGAGTGGTTAAACAAGACGACACCGACGTTGCCTCGATAATCTTCGTCCACTACACCAGCTATAAATAGAAAATGAAATCTACGTGAAGTGTTATATTTACATGAAAAACTACACGTCGTGCAACACACGATCATCCTCGTGATGTAAGATGTTAAAAAGTAATTCGTCGTCATCATTACGAAGGTAATTACGATACATACCTCCGACATCGATGAAATTCTTCCATGCCAATCCTGATCGTGGAGCGATACGACCGTAACATCCAGGAGGTAATTCAATTTGTAAATCAGTTTTGATAAGTTCTTTTCCTCGGGCTGGAACCACGTAATCATAAGCGCTGAAAATACAACAAATGTGATAAAATATTATCTCAGAGGGAGCTCATTTAATCAAAGGAAACGCTACGTAATACATTTGAAAATGTCTTACCTTCTGAGATCATAACCGGCGGCTTTGTCCGAACCTTTTGTTGGCGGCGAAGCATGTTCGGAGAGGCGAGAGAATTTAAGAATCAATTCGTTTTCCGAAACCATGTTGCTTACAGTTTTAAATAATTTACTATAAAATATTCAATTAGAAAAGTGCTTGACTATAATAGGAAGATGAATGTAGTAAAATTAACTTATACAGTACAAAATAACCTAGCACCTTACATAAATGAACGCATGGATGAACGAAGAAAATATCCGATGCACTTCTAATTCCTACTCAACTGCACCGCTCAAATATTTCACTCGGAAAGTGGGGTCTTTTCTCATTTTCTCTATTCGATAAAAAAAAGGCGCGTAATATCGTGAAGATCAGATGATAACAACACGAAAATTAGAGCTTGCTATTGGTCCATTTTCTAGAACTAAATCTGAAATCATATGTTTCGAATTTCAAACCGGTTCTTCATTTTGAAAATCCCCCTCTTCTCCACCTCTTCAGATTTCATCTATTTTTTACAATAATGGAAAATCAGGGAAACGATGATTGCACTGGATTGCAACACTGTTTGTATTGTATTGCAAGGCGTTGCATTGCAACTTGCAATACTTACAGAAAAACCAAAAAGTCAAAAAAAAGATTTTTAGAATGAAAGGAACAAAAATTTTGAAATTCTACGGAAGATCTGATTGAACTTTGAACTTTGAAACATGATCATTAAATTTTGAATAAGACTGTGAGACCTAGGTAATTCTAAATATTTCTGCTGCAAATTTGAACCATTTTATTAATAATAAAAAAAAACAAAAAAGTCGACGATGCAAACAAGATAGGAAAGTTATTGATTCGTTTCTCTATCATTGTACTTAAAGCTTAAAAAATTGGAATGATAACACTAACGATAAAAAAAAAATAAAAATATAAAATTCTATCGCATTTAATTGAAACGAAGTAAAAAAAAAAATTGTAATGAAAAATGTTTCAGAGATAAAATGTAATCATTGATGTGTCACGAAGTTCTTCATTATCTCCAAGCCATTTCGGGTGAGCATATCATAATACTCAGTATTGTACGGACACCGGAACTACTCTGATACTGGCTCGGTGTATCATACATTCCTCTGCTATTATCAAATTGAAATTAGAAACGATGATCATTCGATTCAACGGTACTAAAAATTTTCTAAAAAGTCACCGAATTTGAGATTAATCCTACGCGTGGTAGATATCGTTCCAAACACTATTATACAAATAATATTCAGTCTCCGACGGCTCGTAGTAATACTTTTGGAACTTTGCTCTTGAATTTTCATCTGTCTTTGGAGCTACCATTTCTGTCATTGATCCTGGTGGATTTAATGCTAATTTCTGTTTAGATTCTTCGTACAGGTCTTCGGGGAAGCAATATTTCGACGGGCATATCCAATTACAACGTCCTGCGCGAGATGGAATTTCAAAAAGATGGAGTAATGAGTTACGAAATCATTTGTTTTACCGTAATGACCCCAACAAACGAGGAAAAGCACGATGAAGACGATACCCCATGATAACAATAATTTTCGTAACGATTCTTTCGCTTCGTTTGATATTTTCTCGTCTTCGCTGTTTATTTCGTTAATAAGACAGATCATCGTCATCGGTCCTTTATTGAAAAATCCTTTGCATTTCGACTACAATTTCTAAATCAATTAGTATGAACACTATCGACGATGTTAAACTACAAATATATTAAAGGACGAAGTTCGTAGGAAACGAAACAATTCTAGAGATAATGTTTCGTGCATAAAAACTCCGTAATTTATTTGCACAACCTTTGATTTTTCAGCATTGTACGTCGTGAGAATAATCAATGTGTCATACGCTATTGCAACCTATTTATCTGTACTAAAAACATCACCTTCTTTGCTATCGTGAATTCTGAAGCGTTTAATTTAGCTCTAAATTTTTTCAGTTCTTCTAAATCGTGGTCGTATTCGGATTTCAATTGATCGTAATCGTAAGCTGCTTCGGTTACTTGTTCGGTTTGGTATCGAAATGTATATTCGTCGGAATCCGCGTCAGCGTCTCGTTTCATTTTTCCATGTCTTTGAATGTAAACGTAATTAAAAATTGGTTGTATTCGATTTATTTTTTATACTTACTTTCGACTATTGTAAATTTTAAAATTGTGTTTTTTATTCGATTCGATGTAAGTATTTTTGAACTCTGGTGAATGCGAGCTTCCTAGATATAAATTGGTTTGAGATTTTTCAAAATCGTAATCATCTGTTGTGTGTTGTTGCTCCATTTCGTAAGTACCATCGTCGCCGAACGATATAACTACGTTTTCGTCGTATGTTATATTATCGATTATGTAATTTTCTACGAATAATAATTTACTGATTATAATTAACATCAGTTGTAAGAAAATCATTTTGAATAAAAATCCACCAGTTTTTCATAACCGTTTATTTTCCGATATTTGCGATAGCCTCGAGTGTTCGATGTTCGAGAAATGGCTTCATCACCTGAAACAAGCAAAGAATTACCGTTTATATTTCCCGCAGGAAAAAACATGAAGCCGGAGGAGGTGAGGATTTTCATTATTTACTTAATTTCATTTCACTTACATCGTTGATTTCAGTTCTTCGCGCTTCGTTACAAACAACTAGATTTAAATGATGATAAAGACGAAACTCTTTCGCAAATATTGACGAAAATATGTTTAAACGAAACTCCAGTTGAACATACTTTGAAACATATCGTAAGTATTATACTTCGTTACTCACGTGCTGACTACTTAACCAAGTTCACTCTTTCTGTAGATTAATTCCGATCCCGAAGTAATCGTGCGTTCGATTCTCGAAGACGTTTTGCAACACATACGTACGAAAAATGTCTTCGAAATAGGATACTACGAAGCGTTGTCGCTGAGTTACGACAAAGACGTGCAAGCCGCCTTCAATAGATCGTTCTTGTTGAAATACGTAGATTTGAGGAAATTAACCAACGTCGAACAGACGACGTGTTTTTTGATTAATTTAACCAATCTGTTGTGGATTCACGCCTTATTTTCATTCAGCGAAGGTATTTTTTTAACAATTAGGTTTTATTTCGTGTATTAAAACAAAGTTTTTCAGAATTCCACGACGGATTACTTTATAAAAACTGGTGCTTGAGGCATATCCACTTCAACATGGTCGGTTATCGTGTTGGTTCGCTGAATTTCGTTAGTTTATACGATCTACATAGTACGTTGCTTAATTATCCGTCGATACTACAAACCAATTCGTTGAAATCGTTGAGTTTCTCAGAAGACGCTCGTCTTCATTCGGTTATTTGCCAGCCATATTGTTTTTCGCCGAAGATAACGGTAAGTCGGATTTTCATCCTTGTGTATTCGCCATGTATAGAAATTTTATTTCAGGTAATAAATCCTGATAATCTTAACCAAAGTTTGACCGATTTACAAAACGAATATCTCAAAAGTTACATCGTCGTTGACTCGTACATCGATTTAATGATTCCGGTTCCGTTAGTAATGCAAATGGAACGATCTGTTTATAGTCAACAAATCGAAAGCGAAAGTGGCATTAATGCCGATGGTATCCCCGAAAAGCTCGCGTTATTAGTTGAAGTATTAAAAGATCGTGGATTCCCGTATTACGAGTTATTGAGTAAAGGTATAACTTTTCACCTCGTTTTAATTCTCGTTATTACAGAGTTTTTCGTTTCAGATGTTTATATGATGGCCGACACCCAATATAAGATTAAATTCGAGTACAACGTATTCGATATAGAAAACGTATCTCAGATGAGTAAAGTAATTTGGAAATGCTGCCGGTTCCACAAATCGCTTTATAATTGTTTACAACATCACGCTTCGTTAGTTCGAAGCACATTGATGGATGATCACTTATGTATCGATTCGTTTTGTCGATGCGCCGATAAAAGCGCGATTTGCACGAATAACGTGTTGTATAAGATGAGCCAAACGTATAATCCGATGTTGAACGAGTATATATTTGAGATTGATTTCGAAAACAAAGGCCTAAGATGTTTATATGCTGCTGTTTCGTTCGCCGTCGGAATAAAAAGTAATTCTTATCAATGATCGAACGTCGATCGAAGATTAATTACTTTTTTTTTATAGGGAAAAAACAGAAATTGAATTTGAACCGGAATGCCGACGATGAGTTTCTGTTGATGTTGCAAATCATAGAATCGCATTATTTATTCGTACCAACGTCGATTATTTGTGATAAAATTAAAGTTTGCGTCAAGGTGAATAGCACCGTCGTGTTGATAAAATTTCTCATGAAATAATTGCGAATATTTCTCAGATATTTCTCATCGCCAATGAAGTATACGAGAAATGGCCCAAATGGTATAGTTTATTTATCGGCAATCCTAGCGAAATATTGAGTTTCATCGTTGATCATAATAATTGTACTTTGGCCGAGGAATGGATTTCGGTTACGTACGCCATGCAACCTGGGTTTACTTTTAAATTAGAAGTAATTTTTCATTATTTATCGATGGATTACTAAAACATGATAGGCCTGCTTGGCAAGCAGTCCGTTATAAGAGAAATTGCCAGAAACTTCTCGGCTAATTTCGGATTCTTCTGGGAGTACTTCGTAATACTTTTATTTTTTCAATATTATGATTGCTTTTCCTGCTTGCCGCTGTTTTCGTTATCACTAGAGTGATCACAGTAACTTACTTTGAGTACTAAAGAGTTCTGGTATTTCTTTGGCCGAGGGAACGTTATGTACGTTTTCGAGTTGATGGTGATAATTGAAATGAATCTGTATTGAAATTGGATTACATTATGTGAATGAACACAAACATTATCACAATGAGCACATGTAAAACTCATTAAGAAAGAAGAGAGTAATAATACAGGGATAAAGTTCGTTCTTTAAAAAGTTTTCGTATCATCGGCAGGCAGGAAACGCGATTGGGACTGTCAAGCAAAGTGTCTGATATTTGGTGGTAATTGATGAAACTAATGAGACGTCGATCAGTATAATCAATAATCAATAATCAATAATCTTACGCATATGGTTGCAAAATTTTCAAAATTTACATTCAATTTTTGAATTAAAATACAAAATTTTTATTTCTGACTCCTAACGGTTTATTATTGAACTTACGAAGAGGTACCTCCTATTAGCGCTCCAACAGATTCTTGCCAGTCCCAGAAGTATTACGAAGTAGTTCCGAAGGAATCCGAAATTAGCCGAGAACTTCTGGCAATTCCTCTTACAACGGACTGCTTTTTGAGCACGTCAAAAATAACTGGAACTTGTGCCGGATCGTGACGTCACGTGTATATTTATCATTATTATATTTTCGCAGGCTTTCAGTAAATATATATCGTCGTTGAGCGACCTCGAAGATAATGCGCATTTAAAAAAAGCATTAACGTCGATTAGCGATTTATCGATCAGCGATATCTGTGATTACGTCGTCAAGAATTTCTTTTCACCCAAGAGACTGATAAATTTAATAACAACTGTGATCGATTCTAATTATTTTAACGATACCGAAAGAAAAAAGCTGTACGCGTTACTTGTAGGACTGAAAATGATTCTCTATATACCGTCGTGCGAACAAGTTAGTACTGTTTGATAATCAAAGAAAACAAAACACATTAATTTTTCGTTTTACAGACGTATTACTACGATATCGCATCTTCGCCTATGTTGATAATCGAGCAATTAATCTTAAATAAAAAAATATCAACGTTGAAGACCCTCCTGAAACAAGGAACCGACTTCGTCGATGATTTACCCGAAGAAATACAACAACTGGAGTTGATATCGAGAAACGAGATTGACATTTTGTTGAGAGATTACGCCGGCAAAGCGTTACATTTTCGTAAAAAACCGTCACCTAGTGATTGCTTAAACGCCGCTCTTCTACACGCCGAGATATTCAAAGAAGGTCAATTTTGTCCTCCTGATAAAGTTCCTTCTAATCAAATGTGGATACCGAATAATTACGTGGGTATTTTATTCGAAATGAATTCGTGATTTGTGAATAACGCGAGTTTTATTTCAGGTATCGAAATGTATGTGTTGTAAGGAAACCGAATTTACCGTTTTTGTGAGACGTCATCATTGCCGAAGATGTGGTCGAGTTGTTTGTGACGCGTGTTCGACTAAAAGAATGAAGGTACAAAGAATGTGAAATTTGTAAAAAATTCCAAAAATTTACGCTTTTTTTTCAATAGGTGGCTACATATAAAGGTCTGGTTCGAGTATGTGAGCAGTGTTATGAGTTCGAATCGCAATACGAAAATATGGTAATGTGTTAATTTATTACGTTCAAGATAAACGTGTTTCATTCGTGTTACTTCATTGTCTAGGATGATAGCACGAGTGAAATTTCTGCGATGACAGATGACGATACGAAAAAACTTCAGTGGAAATTATCGCCTGATAGTGAAGTAAATAATTCAGTTAGGCAACAAGCCTCTTTTGATTCCGCTCCTGATATAGAGTTGTGTTTGTCTATTCTGGAATTACACTCTGAGCATATTGCTGTACCAAGGTAACATAAATTGAGAAGTCACTTCATAACCCACAAAATTGACAAGTCACTATTTCCAATGAAGTCCCATGATTATTTACATAAATTCTAATTTTTACGCATTTTCAGATTGTTATTCGCTAACGCAGAATCACTGATTAAAATTTTACGCCAAAGATTAATTTGTCCCGCGAATTTCGATTACTCTGAAGTATCTCATATCATAAAGTAAGCGTTATTTATTCATCTAATACGTCACATCGGAATGAATACACGTGCTAATGCTCCGCAGGTCTCTTTTCTTAGCAGCTAAACTGTATTATACACATTTAGGAGAAACTCAAGGTACACGAAGATGCGAAGAACTAGACAGCGAGGTGGATCTTCTCAATCAGTTATCCAGAATAAAATTATTCCCCATCGATACGTCTAAGCCTTTGCGAGATATTCAAGAATTGAAAAAAGTTCGAGATACGGTTCTGGAACGACAACAATGGACGTTAGCCTTAGAAGTACGCGTAAACGTACTTGAAAACTACACCTAGCGAGAGATTAATTCGTCGTTTTACAGATATCGACGAAAATCGGCATGGAATGTAATAGCATATGGTATTTGTGGGGTAAAGAATTACTAAAATCCGGTGATTACGCCGCGGCTCGCGAAAAAATATCCAAAAGTAATATCAAAAGGAATCCTATGATGTTGAAAGACATATTGGAAATCCTTTACGCTAACGCGGTCAGTATTATTTCAAATTGTGAAAAAATTCGCTCACGTGAACTAACAAAATAAACTTTCCAGGAAAGAGAAACACCTAGAAGTTTGGTTGATTTATTCAAAATAGGTTCCAGCAAACAAGTACCCACTTTACCCGATAAAATCATGGACGAGTGTCTCCATTACTTGAAAAACTACGGAACGCCGCAACAACAGTTCGACTTTTACGTTAAATACGACCGCTTATCGGATGTGGTCGCTTTAACAGCCGAAAAGAAAATCCCACCGAAACAATTCACCGAGAAAGTATTTTCTCCTTATATGAAACTAAACGATTACACGAGCGTTTTGAAATTAATGAAAAATCATGATCAATCGTTGAAACAATGGGAGGTGAGAATTTTCAGCGTGATATTTATCGCCGTTTTTGAGAAATTCATGAATTTTTTTTTCTCAATAGGATTATATTAACGAAATAAGCATATTTTGTAAGAAAAACGACCTCTCGAAGGAGTTATACGAAATACAATTATGGTCGAAGGATTATTATCGAGCGGCGATCTCGTGTTCGCTGTTTTATACCAAAGGTGCGACGTGTTATGCTCAGTTGGCGAAACGCGAAGAACATATTTTAAGTGCTATTGCGCATTTGAAATCGTATTTAGAACAGTGCCAAGGTTAATATTAAATTTCGTATTTTTATTCAACGTGATCGGGAATTTATTTCAGGATAATTTTTTTCAGGAGAGAAACGTGATAATATTTCAAAACAATTGGCATGTTTCAATATGCAAAAGAACTTCGCTCAAGTTATTTCTCAGAACTTGACAACAGCCAATGTGAAATTTATTCGAATACCGACGTTGTTTGGCTATGAAAATGATAAATGTCTCGTCATCGGATTGCTTTTCGATGCTCTGTCCGAGTTCAAAATCGCTTTCGACCATACTGAAAAGTAAATCTATCTTAAACGTGAAATTTCACATTTTATTCACGTATCTTTTGGTTACAGCTTAATCAGCGAATTAGATTTAAACGCGAAACGAATTTACATCAAATTAACGGAGAATTTCATCGAAAAAAACGTCGAACCGGCGATACTAAAAAATCTACTAGATCATTTGCAAAAATCACCCACCGAACGTCAAGAAATCATCGATAGCGTAGCGTCTACAGTAATTAAAAAAGGTATCGAGCCGGATATGTTTTTTGGTTTTATCAAAAACGCCACATTGAAGGTAATCTACATAATATCATTCGCTTTTCGTGTGTGATTGCGAAATAATCACGATTTTACATTCTAGATTGAAATGTGCATCGAAGCTAATCGTTTAAAGACAGCGTATACTTTGGCTATTCGTATCAATAGTTTGGAATTACTTGAAAAAATATTGGAAAAATGCGAACAGCAAAATCTAGACAGTTTGGTGAATATTTGCCGGCGCAAGGTAGCCAGTATGAAGAAGTCTTCGTGAAATAAGTGATATTTTGCAGTACCAGTTACTTTATTTATTGTTATTTAATGTGATATGAAGTGTGAGGGGCATTTTTGGAAATTTTTATATCATTCCTAGGTCTACGTGAACATGTAATCGTGAGAAAAGTTACTGTATTTGTTAACCTCGCTAGTATATCGTAATTGATTTGTTTTTACCATTTGTACTTTCTGTTTTTTTTTTTCATTTTTGAATTTTTTACTTATGTCGTTTTTTAATCGTATATATTTTTTACTACGTGATTTTTTTATTCATTTTATTAAAGGAGTTTTAAATCTACGCGTTTTTCTTTAACATGAAATAAGTATGTTTCTGCAAAAACTAAGAATTTTTTGTAATTTTTTATTCAACTCATCTTGCATTCTAACTAAAAAACACTGTTGAATGTGAAATTTCACGGCGTGCATTTAAAATGGCAAATTACTTTTATTACGTGAAATAAATTACCGAACCATTATAGGAGGAAAGCCGGAAATCCCTCGGTTAAGCTCTGATCGCATTTCGTAGCAGCCATTTTCGTTCGGGTATAGAAATCGGCCGGACCCCCGTATCAGTGAAAAGTAGTAATTCTTGGAATTTTATCTTGGGGCACCTAGGGCTAATTAAGGTAAATGAAGGATGGTGTAGGGAGGTTTTGACGACGCCGAATCAAATGGCGTAGTTAGTTTTCCGTTACAATCATTATTATTCGAGATATCGCAAATAAGTTTTACGCCGACAAATTCGCGATATCTAATGAAAAACCAACTACGCCATGGGATTCGACATCCCCGAAAACCCCCTGTACCACCATTCGTTCACGTTAATTAGCTCCGGGAGCCGCGGGAAAAAAATTCCAAAAATTACGACTTTTCCCTAATATGAACGTCACACTGTTGCAAATCAAATCGCTACACACTTTTCGCAATATCGCTAATTTCATGTGTACGGATTTTCATGTCGCCAATATCATGAAAAAATTCTTTGACGCTTCGTATACCGACCATTTGGCGAGAACGATGAAATGCGAAACGAAACGCGAAACGAAAAATAAATGAAGTACGAAATGAAATGTAGTCTACTCTATACACTATTCGTTTTTCGCGTTTTCGCAATTTCTTTTCGTGTTTCGTCAGTTTTCACAAATAGTCTATAGTCAGCTTTATTATGCGTTTCAAAACTAATGTTCAATTAAATTTTTGCAGGAATATCTCGAAGGATTTGTGCGACGGTCAGCTTGTCCCAAAAAACTACTCCGTGTCATCGAAATTTTTCCACTAAGGTATTTGTTTTCTATTAATAAGGCAAATCGTCGGCAAGCAGAATTACATAAGATGCTTACTGAGAAATTAAATCCGATTTCCCGACAAAGGTATCTTCATCAGCGTGTTCGATGATTCGCGGCGCTTACTTCAAAAAACAGAAGCTCAGTAGGAAAAGATTTTGAATTAAACTGAAATAGGCTTAAGGATCTCAAGTATGGCTTTTAATATGAGGTGATGACAACAAACTTTAGTGCTGAAAGTTTACCGTATGCGGTACTTAGTCTATATAACGTCGATACGGTGGATAAAGCAATAGCTCAGTGGAGCACTGATGAATCCTTATGGAAATCACGAAACAGTAAATTGACGGAGGAAGACCTGAAAGATCTTAAACAGTTATCAGAATTATCAGTGAATATGTTGGCGGCGTCGGATGACTCTCAGACATTATTTAAATCTCAAGAAGAAATCGTTTATGCGACGGATGCGGTCAAAATTAAAAAAGTGTTTTCAAATAACATTTCAAAACATTACAAGAGTTGTTATTGGACACTACAATTCAGACCATCGGCATATCAAAGCTGTATTGGAAAAACTTCACAGTAATTGGCCAGATTTGGATCGTGCAACTAGAATAGATTTACCTATACTGCGAGAAATTCGCTCATTTATTTAATATATTATTCAACTTGGATAAATATGGGCCTAGACTTCAAATTCCTAACGATTGCGAGCCAAGTAAAGCAGATTTTCGTGCGTATTTGCAGCATCTAAGGGGTTCTGAGGGTAATGAAATATATTTTGTCGCTAAAACATTATCTTTCGTGGAATAGAAAAATGTTTAGTGATGGAATTAACGTAATTCGCTTCATTGTTAACGTTAAAAGCAACACAATAATAGGACGACATAAAATGTATTTGTAAACATTTATTTATATAGAGAGTGTTGTATTCAAAATTACATCAATTGTACAATATTCAGTAATTTTATTATCAATTTTTTTAATAATATTTTCTCAAAAGGATATACGACAATTTTATGATCTATTTGAACAAACAACATTTACTTTTAGAAAATCGTAGATGAAAACATTCCCCAATAGTGACATGGTATCAGGTAATGGTGCTACTAGCATCAATGAAGCAGCATACAAAATGTTATATGAAAAACAGAAAGTGTTATATGAAAAAGAGAGAAAATTATAAAATATAAAAAAATGGAATTTTTTTTCAAAAGTATTTTATTTTTTACGTGATTGGCAAATTTCTATGATGGTAAATATATTATAAAATTCATTTATATTCAACTCTTCTATATAGGCTATGTATACCAGGGCAGTAATTTCACTTTGGTGATGTACCTACAAGGTATTTGCACCATAGTGTGATGCTGTTTATACTTTGTTTCACTTTCTACAATATGTATACACTTATACAGTTTCAACATACAGTATAAACAAATTTGTATATCGGTGATTTTTACTACGTCGTGATTTTGATTTCACGACTTTCTCAAATTTTCAACATGCATCCTCAAGAAGGTTTCTGTTGACAGCGCCAGTGGAAATCAATGTTTTCAACTTTTCCCTCCTTTTTGAATACCTTTACATCCGTCCTCCTTTTTCTCGCTTTTATATATTTTTAAAATAAAAAAAAAAAAAAACAATTAAAAATAAATTCTAATTACGAAACGTTGCAGGTTCGCTGGGAAAAGCTGTAAAAAATTACCCAATAATGACATCATGGTATCTAATAATGGTGCCATTAGCGTCCATGAGTCACTATACAAAGCATTGTATGAAAAAGAGAGAAAATTGAGCGAGGCCAGGTTGAGAAGGATAGGCAAGCTCAAAGGAAAATTAGACCAGCTCAAAGGAGAATTGGCAAGTGAATCATCACTTTTCAACTTTCCTTTCAGGTTATTAATTGATTAGTGCATAGGAGAACTAGGGACTTTGCTCCTGGCCACTTCGCATCCCAACCCCACATTATTGATAATTAGTAATTAATAATCTTTATTATTTTTTTACATTTTTTTAGATTTAATTTTATAAAAAGGTGAAAAATAAAATGAAATTGTATAAATTCAACATTTAAACATGAATTTGATTTTTTACTTTTCTTAAATTTAAAAAAAAAAGGAAAATTGAGAAATTATTGCGTTTTTTTCTGGGTTTTTATTCTTTTTTTTGAGTGCATTAGTTTATAATTAAACAAAAAAATGAAAATCCAGAAATTAATTTTATTTTTATTTCTATTTTTTAAACTTTTTTAAAAATAGTAAAAATAGAATTCGAAATTAATTTATAAAAATAACAAAAAAAAATGTGATGTACCAGTATACATAGGCTGTCCCAAAGAAGATGAGACTAAAATTCGTATAGGAAAACCGCGAACTCCATCGGTCATCTCTTATACTAGAATGAAAATTTGGTACATTATCACATTATCTATCGAATAGGACCACGTAGAGCAAAATCGGTTGAAAACTCCGACTACTGGAGCGTTTTGAAAAAAAGTAGTTGCTCAGACCCCAACGAAAAATTTTGAATAATTCGAAAAACTAAACAAATTGCCATTTGTTGAAGGTTTTTCCGAATTTGTCAAGACTCAAAGAAATTTGTATCGCTGTGACGGCGGCGCAAGTTTTTTTCAACTCTTTGAGTCTCGACGAATTTGGAAAAACCTTCAACAAATGGCAAGTCCGAATGGCCTCTTGTTTGTCAGTTAATGGTGCACATTTCGAAAAAGATATTTTTTCTATTGATTTGTATGATTCCGAATAAAACTCATTATTTTGTTTAGTTTTTCGAATTATTCAAAAATTTTTGTAGGGGTCTGAGCAACTACTTTTTTTTTAAAACGCTCCAGTAGTCGGAGTTTTCAACCGATTTTGCTCTACGTCTACGTGGTCCTATTCAATAGATAATGAACCAAATTTTCATTCTAGTATAAGAGATGACCGATGGAGTTCGCGGTTTTCCCATACGAATTTTAGTTTCACCTTCTTTGGGACAGCCTATGTACTTGCATTTCATTTTTTTTTCTACTTTTTCATAACATTAAAAAAATTGAAAATTTCCAATTGACCATCCCAACTCTAGTGGATTTTTTTTGGAGTTTCAATCTTGAGGGGATATATCCCCACTAGATTTTGCGAGCAAAAATGCCAGCGGGATTTCCGTCACCACTGAATGAAAATATTACTCTTGTTAATTTCTTAATGATGCATTGATGCGATTACGTAATATTATGTTTTAGAAAAATGCCGAAAGAGAATTATCTTTGATCAATGAAGTACGAAATGAAATGTAGTCTACTCTATACACTATTCGTTTTTCGCGTTTTCGCAATTTCTTTTCGTGTTTCGTCAGTTTTCACAAATAGTCTATAGTCAGCTTTATTATGCGTTTCAAAACTAATGTTCAATTAAATTTTTGCAGGAATATCTCGAAGGATTTGTGCGACGGTCAGCTTGTCCCAAAAAACTACTCCGTGTCATCGAAATTTTTCCACTAAGGTATTTGTTTTCTATTAATAAGGCAAATCGTCGGCAAGCAGAATTACATAAGATGCTTACTGAGAAATTAAATCCGATTTCCCGACAAAGGTATCTTCATCAGCGTGTTCGATGATTCGCGGCGCTTACTTCAAAAAACAGAAGCTCAGTAGGAAAAGATTTTGAATTAAACTGAAATAGGCTTAAGGATCTCAAGTATGGCTTTTAATATGAGGTGATGACAACAAACTTTAGTGCTGAAAGTTTACCGTATGCGGTACTTAGTCTATATAACGTCGATACGGTGGATAAAGCAATAGCTCAGTGGAGCACTGATGAATCCTTATGGAAATCACGAAGCAGTAAATTGACGGAGGAAGACCTGAAAGATCTTAAACAGTTATCAGAACTATCAGTGAATATGTTGGCGGCGTCGGATGACTCTCAGACATTATTTAAATCTCAAGAAGAAATCGTTTATGCGACGGACGCGGTCAAAATTAAAAAAGTGTTTTCAAATAACATTTCAAAACATTACAAGAGTTGTTATTGGACACTTTACAATTCAGAAGAATTCTTTGAAAGAGAAAATAGTCTAACAATTTTCAATTTGAATAGTCAGCAACAAGACGAGCTTTGATCAATTCGTGACCAAAAAGAAAAAAAAATTCGAATCATCGAATTCAAATGGTTGTATCTATTATCACCTGACAACCCAAAATTCGATATGGATATTGATCAAAATTTGCTTAAACGGTTGAAAGAAAAAGGATTCAAAGTTGAGTTTTTCTGCCATGTTGCAGCAGACGTCATGGAGAATACATCAGCAAGATGGCATAAATTATTTGATATGCAGGGAAAGCCTGTTGTTGTCATTAACATAGCAGAGTATGACAAATGGCTTCAATGTTTATTCGATCCAATTTCAAAGAAAAAATTTTAATTCTAGTCATGGTCTTTTTTAATATTTTTTTCAATTGGTGAAAATTAATTACATTGCTTTTTTAAAATTTAATCTTACGCTTTACTTTGTAATAAAATTTATGCTTGGGTATAAAAAGAATATTTATTGGCCAAGAAGTCATAAGAATACCAGAGTATGACAAATGTCTTCAATGTTTATTCGATTCAGTTTCAAAGAAAAAATTTTAATTCTAGTCATGGTCTTCTTTTTTAATTTCAATGTAAATTGCATTACCTAAAGATAATGATAATCAGATTGAAGTACTGAGAAAATAAAAATATATCAAAGAATTACATCATGCATTTTATTATACGTACATCTCAACCTTTTATTGACAACTAACGAGAAACGAGAAACGAAAAATATTATTATGATTTTTCACAGACTATCATAACACACGAAGACGGGAAACAGCTGATAATACGAAGTACTTACAAAACCGACACGAAGCCAATTAAAAATCAATCTTACTTATTGGAGCGTTTACTACAACACAGATTTCATCTTTAAGCAGAGAGATTGACATGTCGCATCATTTTAGTTTAGTTTTGACCGGGAGATTTATTGTTGAACGGATTTGTTAAACCAATGTTCAATTGAATTTTTTCAGGAATATCTTGAAAAATTTGTGCGACATTCAGCTTGTCCCAACAAACTACGCCATGTCATCGAAATTTTCCCAAGACTGTATTTGTTTCTTGTTGATGAGGCAAATCGTCGGCAAGCAGAGTTACATACATAAGATGCTTACGGAAAAATTGAATCTGTTTTTTCGACAAAATTATCATCAGTGGAACACTGATGAATCCTTATGGAAATCACGAAGCAGTGAATTGACGAAGGAAGACGAAGATGTGAAAGATCTAAGACAGTTGATCAGAACTATCATCAGATTATAAAAAAGACAATATTTATAGTATACCACATGTTAATAAAAAAGTATTAAGAAAATTCAAAAATGAGACGAATGGAAAAATATTGGAAGAATTTATTGGATTAGCTTCTAAACTATATTCTAACAAGGTTTTTGCGATAGAGAGGAAATATTCTTTCAATTAATTTATTTATTGATTAATTAGATAATCTTTCCGTCATGATTTTCGACTGGTTGGGGGGTTCAAGATTCTCATAAATGGGGGTCTACGAACATAAAACTTATCTAGCGTTGTAATACGCATTTAATTTCAAGTATATACCTAATTTCACCTTCCTCTTTTCATTTTGTAACCTTAAGCGTGGCATTAATTTAGCCTCTATATGCCGATGTATGCCTGAAAACAACACGTTTTCGCATGGTTTCTGAAGAATTTCTGGAGTTCTACTCAAGCTATGAACTTCGTTAATAGCTCATCTTAAAGAAAAAAATTTGACGAGTAATTTCTATTTGAACATTTTTCAACGTTGCAGCTTCGGTTTTGAAAAAAAAATCAGAAATAAAACAAAATTTGTTTGCCAGAAAGACGAATTTTTGAGTTTTTCCTCAAATATGAGTAAAATGTTAATTGAAACACAAGTTCCTATACATCGTTGGAAAGCTGAGGAAATTCTCTTATTAATGGGCTATAGACCAACTCAATCGGTTGATTTCTCAATTTTTTGAGATTTTTTCAAGAAAGCTCAAATTTTTAACTTAGAGCTTAAGTTTGAGGAACTTGTAACCTTTTTTTCGTAGTACCGGCAATTTATTCGTACTCAGGGGGTTCAAATTGTATGAAATCCACTGCCGGTATCCAGTTGCCATTTAAGGCACGCGAAACCGTCATTTTTAGCGTTTAGTCCCTAGACTAAGTAAAGTGAAATCAAAATGACGACGTAGTAAAAATCACCGATGTACAAATTTGTTTGTACTGTATGTTCAAACTATATGAGTGTACATACTGTAGAAAGAGAAACAAAGTATAAACGGCATCACATCACACTATGATGCAAATATCTTGTAGGTAGTAGGTACTAGGTAGCTAGGTACACATCACCAAAGTGAAATTACTGCCCTGGTATACAACTATACATATTGTACATCGAAAATAACAGTGAAAGGATGAAAGTTTACTAACTTTCTTTCCCAGAATAGAAGAAGCTAAATTTTAAGACGATTCCTATCAAATGAGATCGAACCAAACGATTGAATAAACAGCACGAACATAAAATGAGAAAACATAGTCACCCTTTCATTTTTGATATCTCGGTCAACAGACAACAGATGATTACATTCGGATTCTACAAACGCAACTTCGTCAATGAGAGCTGCTGCTCCATGCTCCACAAGTTTTAATTATTGTTGATAAATTGAATAGGCTTTGTCATCAGCAAACTGTTCACGACTCATATTCATTGGACCGAGCACCTTTCAAGAAAGAAAAGAAGTAATACTTAATTATCACTCTCAACAATATAAAAAATTTATATCGATTTAGGATTTACGTTTTTACATACATTGTTCATTCTCAACTTTTTTTTCAATTCGATCTTCTCTGGAGACGGTACATTTGAAGGCGATTTCGAAAGACCATTGGTATTTGAACCTGAAATATAATAGGTAATTTTAATGAAATTAATTAAATTGGAATCTTAGCACCCGAGATTTAAAGACGTTCGTTATTCATGGCTCCTATTCGAGTCTATTCGAATGTTGACGCTACCGCACCCTCCTCCTCATTCATGGTAGAAAATGTATGTAAACAAGAGAAATGTTGAAAATTTGAGAAATATCTTCAAAAAAATAGCTGTTACAAACAAGCCTAATAAAATATTCGAGATTATGGAGCCAAAGTGGGTCCTAAAAATAGTGACCCTACTTATTTAGTAATAAATATATGATTATTAACAACGATTCTTTTTTGCTGTACAGATATTTTTAGTATTACAGAAAATAGCGATAAAGAGGAAATATTCTTTCAATTAACTTATTTATTGATTAATTAGATAATCTTTCCGTTATGATTTTCGTAAGCGAGATAAAATAATTTAATAAAATTGCTTTTTGATTTAAAATTACTTCTTAGACAATGCAAAGTCGTGAAATCAAAATCACGACGTAGTAAAAATCACCGATATACAAATTTGTTTATACTGTATGTTGAAACTGTATAAGTGTACATATTGTAGAAAGAGAAACAAAGTATAAACAGCATCACACTACGGTGCAAATATCTTGTAGGTTCATCACCAAAGTGAAATTACTGCCCTAGTATACATATATTATAAGAGTTGAATATAAATGAATTTTATAATATATTTACCATCGAAGAAATTTGTCGCTCACACTACAAATAAAAAACCATTGAAAGAAAAATCCATTTTTTTTATAACGAATACATTTAACTGATTTAACGATAACTCTCCCAGTCAAAACTAAACTGAAATGACGCGGCGTATCAATCCCTCTGCTTAAAGATGAAATCTGATTATCATTATCTTTAGGCAATGGAATTTAAATTGAATTTTTCGTAATTTTAATGATATCGATTTACGATTATCAAAAAAAATTTCGAATGTATTGCAAAATATATAGGTACCTAATACCTATTCGTCACAATCAACGGGATTCACAATATCATAATTTTGTAAAAACCAAAATAAATAGACGGGCTGTTTCCGACATTTTTTTGAGGCGTAGAAATTGATTAATTTTGACACCATTAAGCATTTTATCGTTTTCAAGATTCACCAAAATTTGTATAACGTAATTATGTGAATGGTGTTCTGCAATCAGTGCACCGCACCGCCTTCATACCCATAATGTAGCTACCCAAACTATAAAAATACGTGTATGGTTGCCGACCCTAACTTTTGAAGGGGCGAAGTTTAAGCTCCCACACGGGTTGATTTTTCAGAACGTTGTAATTTCGTTGATAATATGTATAGATAGACAAAATTGGTTTGAAACTTTTTGTAGAACTTCTCAAGCCCCATGAAATATCATGTTCATGTTTCATCCAACTCTAAAATTGAAGGAGCCACAACAATTTAAAAATTTGTACACTTCGTAGCTCTTCCAATTTTCACGTTAAGGCAAAATTTGTATGAGTACGTCATTGATAAGATTTTCAGGACCTAGGTGTTAGATTTAGATTGAGAGTATAGCCACTCTAACTGCAAAATTTCTGTTTGGCGGCCATATATGTATATCTAGTTGAACGATGTTTTCCTACTTAAACTCGGAGCATGTCATTTACAAATGAGCATTGATGAGCTAAGACTATACGAAGACTTTTTTATTATTTGCAATGAACTTCACTTTTAAAATTGAAACTACGTATAATTAAAAATTACCGTAATGAAAATTTCAGTTACAAAATTATAAGAAATAAAATGTCTTCGCATAGTCTTAGCTTATCAATGCTCCTTTGTGATGATACGCTCCAAGTTTAAGTAGCAAAACATCGTTCAACTGGATGTACATGCCGTCAAACAGAAATTTTGCGGTTAGAGTGGGGGTGCTCTCAGTCCAATGTGTTGATACGAGTTTTATCAATAAACTCATTTTGAGTCACGCAGCGTAATGAAATTCTTTTATTTTCATGATTAAAATTAAGAAAAATAGTTTTTGGAATGATGAAATTTCATAAGTTTGCTTTGGTTCTACGAAACGTAAAATAACGCGTTAACTTAAAATTGATATTAATAGTGTACTAATTCGACTTGAAAATTAATCACTCGTCTCGATAATCTTTATACAATAAACCGTTTTATGCTGAAACGTTGATAAGATGTCGATTATCGTGAAACTGTAAGTATAACATATCTGTTAACGGTTTCTTTCGTGTGTTTCATTTATTCGCGTTATTTTTCAGTGGTAATCAATGTAACGAAGCTAAATGGGCAATTATCGAATTACAAGGAGATCTAGAATGCCGAACCGGCTCCAATTTTCAGTCGCAATTCATCGGAGATTTATACTTTAAAACTCAAGATGTACGTGTTTCGTTTCTATGGACGAATATGCCTTAAAGAAATATTTTCGTTTCCAGGACGGTTCTGTGTTACCTGTTATCACCATCGGTCATCACATCTTGACCGGTAAAATTCAGAATTTGGAAAAACCATTTGCCGTTATGGAACGTAATGAAAGCGATGATAATGTCGAGTTTGTAACGAAAGCAATCATCGAGAAGAAAATTACTTTCAAAACTAGACCCAAACCGATTATTAGTACGCAGTAAATAGGTAAATCATTCGAGAATAAGATTCTCGTATTTTGTTTTAAGTTTTATTTCAAATAACTCACGAGCGATGAAAATTAACAAAATTTTATTATAAACAATTAAATTGGGAGTTTGAAATTCTAAAAACAAAATATGAAAAACAAATACTCAAATACAGGAAACATATTTAAATACTTCTTTGTATTATACTGGTAATCTCTTATAAAAATAACTTTCAAATTTATTTGAAAATATACAAAATTTAAAATGTATATAAATTAATAAAAGTATCAAGTACATGAAATTCACGATTAACGTAAAGATTTCAATAAATAACAGCTCAATTATCAGGACACAAAGTCGGATCGTTTAATCTAATAGTTTTCAATTTCTTCGTAGGATCGGTTTGTAAAATAGCTGTAGCACCTGCGTTGAACACATAACTACACCCGCCATCGATAACGATGTTTCCATCACGACACTGCGACCGAATGGCCACTTTATTAGCGAACGATTTGGGCGGTAAGTTGGGCATCTTTGGCCAGGACGGCATTGGTATCATGTCTCGAATAGTGTAATCCACTCTGTCATCATCTGAAAAACGTGAAAATGTTAATATTACGTTAATAAAACATCTGCGAACAACGTACCGGCGTCGAAACGCAACGAAGAATTGTATTTTTGTACTATTTCATCGATATTGTCGCTTTTATGTCCGCTGATGGAAAACAATCTTTTGACGACGTTTTCAGACATTCGGTTCATCGTGTAGTTCCACGATGATGAACCTGAACCGGTGCATACGCAAATGCCGGAGTTTTTTGTCGTAATGTATTCGCCATCGTCGACGGAGACGTCCAAATATGAAACAGTAGCGGGAGCGTTTTCAGCTATGAATACCTGAATATGGAAAAATTCATTATTTTCGAATTATTTCGCCGAATATTATAAATTATACCTCATTTAGCGCTAAATATGGTACATCGAATGTTTCTTCTGCGCTGCAATTTTCGTCGGTGGAATTATTTTGATCAACGTCCACTCTATCGAACGTAAATCGAAATTATTTCGAGATAAGGTAAAAAAATACGTGCTTGAAAACGATACCTTTTCTTAGACCATTTATCGTGCAAACCAAATGCTTTTTTGCTGAAATTTCTACCTTGGATTTGAATTTTTATTCGTGATCTAAAAGCCCAAGTGAACCTACGCTAAAGATTACAAAATTGTACATAATTGAACTACATTAATTACGTCATGACATTTACACAATCTCAAGGCGCTACTGTTCTATCAATACACGAGTACTGATAAATTCTACGTAATTTCGTACGAATTACGAAAATACAAAGTACAGAATATGGTGAAACATTCAAGTACCTGTTTAATTTCATTAATCGTTCTGAAAATGTCATCCGAGCAAATTTTTGGAAGGCACAGATACCCTGTTGATCTTTCCGGGAACGAATTAAACCCAAATACCGGTTTCGACTGATCGGTTACTTTATTCGCGGCCATAAGGAAAGTTCCATCGCCACCGACGCTGATAATTGTATCAGCCCAGTCTATCAACTCTTTAGGACGTTCGTATCTACAAATGAGTTGTTAATTCGAGGGCCAATATGGTTAAAAGATATACTCGTACCTATCGACTATTTTCACTTCGACGTTGCATCTTTCCAAACATTTAATGACCTCTTTTTCAAATTTCTTATGTTGTTCGTGCGAACGTAATAAATACGCGCTTCCACGTTCCAGCAGTAATTCTCGTATTTCCGCGTCATCTGTATCAGGGTGATAATTCTGTTCGCATTCGAACCGTGTAGTTTTCGAAACAAGCAATACCCTCTGTAAATTGTAATCTTCTATAGATGCCGCATTCTGGGATAATCCTGTCGAATACGAATCCATCAGCGTAATCGGATAAAGTTATCTGATACGTCAGTTATATCAAACTCACCTGTCATGCTTCGTTTGAACAATCGAAGGCCTATAAATCGAAGCAAATACATTCATATATTATTACATAGAACTAAACAACATGAACGAGGAAAAGTTACGCGTAACTAATTTGTATAGAAAATAAACACTGTAATCTTCAAATGATAATGTAGCTTTGAACAGTTCTACACTTTGACATATTCTTCAAAATGTTTTTCATTATAGGTAATTAAGATTAACGTATAAAAGCGTGTTATACTAGATAACGAAATACTTGACCCGTAAACCTTACGAAATAGATATCAACGTGAATGAAAAATATTCACAAGAACATGTGTCGATTCCAGCAAACAAACGTATTCGTTATCAAACTTTCTCGAAACTTTCAACTTACTAGTGATGAATAATTTCATTCAGTCGTTCGCTTCTTCTATAAGTAATTTTCTTGAGATCAACGTCAAGATTTGAGAAATTAATTATCGTTATCTAATCAAATTTTGAAATTAATTACGAGCCAGTAGCTTAGTAGTATCAAGTATGGAGAAAAGAAAAAAAAGTTCAACGAATTTAATCTTTTGTTCTTGTTCTAACGAAAGTGTGCAAATGAGTACAAAAATTATTCACCAATCAGCAGTTTCTTATTTCTAATTTAAACCAATAGAAGGGAAAGAAATTCACATCATGGGAAAAGCAGGGAAAAGTTGAAAGGAAAACTCAGCTTTGAGTTGTTGTACTACTTATTCGAGTGAGATCTTCTAATTTTAAAATAATAAGTCGATCAGAATTTAAAATTTTCGCGGTATTTTGATTTGTCGCTTGAAATTTCAATTTTTGAATCGATAAATGCCGGATAAAAGTAAAAAGGAGTAAACTTAAAGTCGCAGAGATAATAAAAAAAGCAAAAGTAAACAATAAATAAAGGGAAATAGAAAAAATTAAATTTAGAAAAAGGCTACACTGATTATCTAACAAATTGAACTGAATGTTCAATTGTTCAGTGATGTAAACAGAGACAAAAAAAAATAAAATGGAATTTCACGTGAATTTCTATTAATTATTTTTTGATTATTTCTATAACGTTTTAATTTTCCCATGAAAATATAATTAATTAATTGATGAAATAATGAATGGTCATGGTTGATTATTGTGATACTGACATTTCAAGCAATCCTTTTTGTCCACATGGTAAGTCATGGATGTTTTTATCATTCTATCTAAAGTAAATTCCCTACGATCAAATGTTTTTATCGCAGGTCCGTCGATTCTTTTCCGTAGAAAAGGGTCAACTAAACGATTTTACGTATGTTCTGCTTTCCGAAATCGTAAACAGTGCCCGTTTTTCTTATGGGAAGAGCAACACAAGTCACGAAAGCATCCCACGGAACCGGAAGTATCTTATCAATTTCAAAATGATAAAATTCAAATGTAAGTTTTCTGCCATTTACTTGATTTATGACAAGAGTGTGATTCAATACAGCTCCGTTTTATTTCAGGATAAGAGATTTACCCGTAGAAGAAAGATACTGGTGTCACACCTGCGAAACATTGTTTACTTCGAAAGAAAAAAACCTCCATCAGAAGCACGAAATCGAAGCGAAGTTGAGCAATGAAATTTTATCTCAACCGTCAATGGTAAAATTACCATATTTTATTTTGGTGATATTTCGTAAATCGTGTTCATATTATTATTTAGATATTCAGACCGAAAGAAGAAGCGAAAGGAGAATCTCAGTATTATTTTTCAGATTTCACTGTTACCACAATCGTAGACTTTTTACGTGATCTTGGGATATCTGCTGTTTTATGCTTGGGATGTCCCAGACTTCATGAATATATTTCATGTAATCGTGACATGGAATCGATGCTATTAGATATTGATGCGAGATATGTAAGGATTTTATAATTGATTTTTCATAATTCTACTATTAATTTTGGAATTTCTCTAGTTACAATTTTACTCTCCGCACGAGTTTCAACCATTCAATATGTTCAATTGTCACACTTTCCATGTCGATGGCTGGTCTCATATTAAGAATTTTTTCAATAACAAGAATATAGCTATAATTTCAGATCCTCCTTTTGGCGGTCGCACTGAACCTCTTGCTTATACGTTTCAACGTCTGAAGAAATTAAACGTAGATTCTATCATTACAGGTAGTTCCAAATTAAATTTTCATGATTTATTAAATCAGCTTATCGTGTTTTTTATTTTGTTTTATAGAATTCCTTATACTTCCTTATTTCATGGAACCTTTCGTATTGAAAAGTTTTCCATATTTTCACATGCTCGATTATAAAGTTGTATACGTTAATCATCGAAAATTCAAAAAACACGGTATGCGCTATAATTTTTACATAAGCGCGATGGATTTTAAACATTAAAAATTCATAGACAGATTAACCGGTAGCAGTAAATCGGCGGTTAGAATTTTCACCAGCGTCGAACCATCGAAGTTCAGGTTACCAGATACAGATTACAAATATTGCTCCATTTGTCGGCGATGGGTTTGCAATGAAAATCGACACTGTGATAAATGCAATATTTGTACATCGAAGGTTCGTGGATTCTACTTCGGTGATATTTCGCTTCGCGATGAATTTATCATTTTGAATATTTTGCAGAATGGGGCCATTTATAAACATTGTAATTTATGTGGAAAGTGCGTTAAAAGTACTTGGCAGCATTGTTATGACTGTGGAATTTGTAAATTAGCGGAACATCGTTGTACTCCGAAAGTTTCCGAAACAGAAGTATTTTTTATTTATATCTTTACGCATTGGAAATCGAATATTTTTTAATTCATTTATCTAAAATTAGGTTAATGCAAAAGATAACATTGGAAAAAGAAAAAGAAAATTATCGAGAAGAAAAAAGAAAAATAAGAAATTGAAGAAAATCACGACATGAAAGTAATTATATTTTTATCTTAAAATTACAATAGGACTGCTTTTATGAACATATATAGTTAAATATTTAATACAAGTTATATTTGGTACGACGTATACAACTTTTTCACTATCTTTGTCCACTCGACCTTCTTTTTTTATATCTACTATCATCGCTCGGTCATTTTCCGAATCCGAAAGCAATACACGAACTTGCTCGTTAACGGTGGAATTTCCAATCACTTCGTTCGTTCGATGTTTCGAGTTGTACGCGATGATATAAACGATTGCCTGATACTCCAAGTCTTTCGAAGTAAGAACAACTTCCTTTAGTTTATTAAACTCCCAATGTAATTCTCGTTTTAATTTCATCTCAAGTTCTGTTACATTGTCACCTTCGTGACGAAGCATTTCTTCCAAAACATCGCAGCTCTTCTGTACGTTAATTTTCGATCTCTCGTAATCGACTTGCAATCGTTTCAAGAGGTATTCTTTATACTCTAGATTCGCTATCGAAATGTAATTACGGTCGAGAGTGTAACTCATGTAGCCTTTTTCGAAAAGAAAGGTGATCATTTGTTGTGTTTTTTGTGAAATCGATGTTTTTGAATTTGATTCGAATAGTTGATACAAATATATTTTTTTATCGTACATTTTCTTGATATTCGTGTTTAAACGATCGCATATAATCAATTGTATGATTTTATCACGAATCGCGTTATTTTTGATGAAATAATCGACTGAACCGAATTCATCGAAATGTGGCCGTTCGCTTAAATGTCGCGTTTGGCTGAAATTACTGTTTTTTTTATTCATGAAATATGTACTTACCGAAAATAAATTATATATGGATAAATTCGTCAAGGTTACGTAACCGTTGTAGTTTCTTTTAATTAATTCGATTTCAGTTTTTGCAGATCTATATCGTCTATTGAGTATCATTAAATCAATTTCGGTTAAACCTAGATAAGGCGTGAAAATATGATTTTCCAAGAAGGCGAATCGATGCATGTATCGTATCTCGTCACTATCACCTTCGAAGATATCAGTCTTACCTAACGGAAGTCCGCTGTCACAAAACACCAACCCTAAATAAACATGTTCGATTCCTTTTTCGAAAATTTCCTTCAACATGCCATCAATCAGTGAATACGTTAATTCTACCAAGTTACCTTTATGAACAACACGTTCTACTAAGAAATCGTAATTATCAATCAAGACGATTACTGGTTTACGATAATGAATATGTAAAAGACTAGATAATTCGAGTAAACTTCTCGTCGCCTCGGTATATAGTAATTGTCCTTTGAGGGCTTTTTCCATATACGCGATGATAGATTTAATTTTCATTTTGCCGAGATGCGGTATTCCATTTCTTTCGATTACCGGCAATAGCCATTTGTATTCTTGATAACATCTTTTAATCTCGTTGACGACCCCTTTGAATAGATAATTCTCGGTGATTTCTTGATTTACCGGTATATCAATGGTTAAATTTAAATATAACGTGGGGTACCTCGCTAAATGCTTTTCGATTGTTTTTTTATGACGCGAAATTTTCAATTTTCTGAAAAACTCGTAGGCACCTGTATGTTTGTAATGTTTACGTTGATTTGTGCTATTTAGTTCGATTTTGCTGAATAAATTAATCATATTCAAAATCGTCGTTTTACCAAATCCTTTCGGAGCTGTGATGTAAATGTGATTGTATCCGTAGCCATTGAATAGTTCGTGTAAAAGGAGCGTTTTATCTATGAAGTACTTCTGTCTACTGAGATCGATGAGTGATCGCGTTGATGCTGGAAGCGGTGAAATTATCGTCAATGATTGTACGAAAAGTACGAAGATTATTTTATAAATCATCGGTAATTTTCCTCGCGATCATGAATTTATTTCGATCAAGTTATTACTACTTATTTTGTTGACTCTGAAATTATCAATTCGATGTGTTGAAGCGGTTTAGCGTAATTGGTTTATTTTGAACGAGTTATTTATTTTCTTATGGTGATTTTTCGTCTTCGTGTAAGTTATTTTATATTTATAAAAATTTCTTGTGAATAAACTGCGTATATTTTTAGTACTTACCAAAGAGTATAGATTTTTATCATGTGAACGTAAATATATGTGTAATGTATTTTCTACCGATAACATTTTGAAGGAATTTTTACACAATTTGATCGCATCTCAATTGATGTGTTGTTAGGTTTGGATAAATGAAATTATATTTTGTTAAATCAAAACATACGATTTATCGCCACGTCTTACGACTTATCGTATAAGATGGAAATCTTGATCGAAAATATTATCAATAAGGAAATAAATTATGGGTAATTTTTAAGTAAACGAAATTCGTTCTAAGTGTTTTCTTCATTATTCTAATTAGTTGCAGGATTTCATCAGCTCATGGTTGTTTAATTAATTATTGAATTAACCTATCTTTCAAGTTAATGAATTTTGTGTGGTAATTTTGATTGGCAACACTGCTTAAAAATCCTTTGGTAATCGTCTGTTTATCTGAATAATTCCTAAAAGAATAAGAAAATTAACGAAAATAAAATGATTATTTTTAGGTAGCTTCTAGTTTTGATATTGATAAATATTCCTCAAATCAACGATATTCAAGTGCCGGGTGTTTATTTGAAACCCTACCAGAGCAGTGATACCAATATCTTGAAAAATTTGAAAAAAGTCATGATGGGATAAAGTACAAAATCATGTAATTAATTTTTTGACAAAATTTTTCTTTTCAAAATTTACTAATTTTATAGAAGTAGCATTCAGAACGATTTTTACACCAATTGAGATGAATTATTCAACAAAAAAACTTGATTTACGATTTTGTACAGAGCCGTCATAACTTTTTTTTCCTGATGTTGCATCCCTGACTGGTAAGGTTTCAATTAAACACCCGGTAGTAATTCCTTGATACAAAAACGAAAATTTAAGATTTAATTTCAATAACCGGTTAATTTCTTTATTTTTTCAGATGGAAATTTCTTTCAAAATATTTCAGTTTTGTGCATGTCTTGTCCAGTGTTATTCAGTAAATTGTGAATAGATCAAGTCCATGTGTTATTTTTTGGAATTTTCTTTCATCTGACGAACTTTTCGAAGAAATAATTTCGTCGATATTTGACAAATTAACAAGAATGGTAATACATTATTAGTCATTTTTTATTCCTGAATAATTTTCTCGATTGCTATATTTCAGGTCATCTGCGAAGAACCAAAGAACGCATCGTGATTTTTCGGCGTGATTCACTACTGGTTTATTTTATTGTTTATGAATTGTATGGGAATTAAAATTACTCGACACTTGGTGAATTTAAGCTATAAATAAATTTCCTATCTTTCTTCTGTATTGTATTTACTCAACATGAGAATGTAGCTTCGATAAGTTCGCGGCCGATAAACGTATTTGAGTTGGTAATTAGTTGATAAGGAAGAATGAGGTTAAATTACATCGATAAAGCACTAGCTATGTCGTAAAATTAGGAGTCCTCGAGTTTGGGTGCTGATTGTACACAAGCGTATACTCATATTTGTTATCTCAAATCAAGAAAATATTTTAGAATAAGTTTTCATCAATTTCGACGAAACGAAACAGTCAATTGGAAAATGTTATTTTTACATTATTTCATCGTGATAATTCGGAATGTCGACTTCACCACTATCAATCCGTTGATCATTTTTTATCGCTTGTACAAAACATCCGAAATTCATTGGGGATGTACTAACCGAAAACCAATCGTCTATAATTTACGTCGCCTATTCGGTGGTAATTTCGTACCGAGTTACGTAAATGTAACCTTGAGAAGTTACTTTTTTTTAAATACTCGCGTACGGCTTCATTTTTCAAGTAAATATGAAAAATAAGCTTCAACAGGAAGGGGAATAGTGTGGTGGTTTACGTATGATTACGATATGACCTTATAAACGCAGCAAAACCAAACACTGGGAGTTGGTATAGATGAGCTGATTTCTTCAATATCATTAACGTATTTACAGTGTCAAGGTGTGAAAATTTTTAATGGTGTAGTTTTTCGCGTACGTAAAACGAGCCGAAATTAAATATGGATATACCATTAGGTAGGAGAAACTCTATACCTATTTTGTATACCAAAGGAACTCATTATGATGTTGGATTTGATGTGGTAAGTAGATGATTTTTTTACGTGGGAAATTTTCGCAAAAATTGTCGTTTTAATTTAAAATCTACGATAATGTAATTTGTTGTGATTTATTATTCCATCTATAACTTCGTGATGGAAGTTGAAACACCGTATGATTTTTTTGAAAAATATCTCAAAATAATCCAAGCAAAAATAAATAGAAAAATATTCAACGAACGTTTCGAATCAAACGTAATCACGATTTCGGTGAAAACCACCAACGCTTCCGGTAAAAAATTGCACCAAAAATAAATTTTAAAATAGATCCACGACTAATAAAAAACGTTTATTTTTTTTACTTACATAATATCCGTAATTATGAAGGACTAGATGAAAAAAATTGCAAATTCAAACTCCGATAAAAAAAAATTCGCTGAAAAAAATTAAATAAAAAACACGAATAATAATCACCTATCGTATCTATTTAAATTAACATCGTGTTTGAACGAGTTGGCGCCAATAATCGAATACGTTTTTCAGTTTGCATCATATGTAAATTTTTTTCTACAACTTGAAACTATCCTACTAAAGCAATACATAGTAGATCCAGACACCGGTGATCAAGTTGTTGTCCATTGATAAGGCTTGGATTGGCGTCAATCGTTAATATATTTAATTAATCACGATGTCGATTCGACGAATTCTTATGTGACTTTTCAACAAGGTATATTTCCTCAGGGTGTAAGAAAAAACACGACGCTAACGATAAACAATGTTGCTTTGATTAATGAAATCTAGCGGTGAAGTGCAAGGTTGTGGTTTATTTAACATAAAATATATTCATCAATGAAGCGTTATCGCGTGAAAATTCAGGTATTCGTTACGTGTACAATTGTACATAAAACGACCACTACACGATATTTCACGAAAGAATTGCGAGACGATTTTATTCATTACGATATACTTACTTCACGTTCGACAGAATGTTTGTTTAATATAAAATATATGGTATTTGCGAAGGTATCTTGTATATACAATTTGATTACATCGACACGATGTAAAAAAGTAGAAAAAAAACGGCAAATAACCACATTCTTTTAGGGTTAGTTGTATGAAGGTCATCACGTGTGTGTGAATTTACCTACTTTTGTTGGACGAAAATCAGGAAGCCGAAGAGAATTGTTTCAACAAGTTGCACGATGACATTAATGTATAAATGTTATTCAAAGGATTTACTTTTTTTACATAAATGATAATGGCCTTAAACGTTAATAACCTCTGTTGAGGCCGATATACGAGTAATTTAAATATTCATATGTTTTAACGACAAATCCGAAGACGTGTTAATGAAACCTTAAAAAAAATACGAAAGGTCTTCGTGAAATTAATCAGGGTTGAAACATGTGTATTCTGCGAAATTATTATCAAGTAGTTATTATCTTATTAAGACGTTAATATTGTTTTAATAAGTCTTCGTATTACAGGGTAGGACGTTCAAGGGAATAATACAAGAATTCGTTCAACATAATAGTTCACTTAACAACGAGTATATTCCGTTGTATGAAACAAACAAAGGAAAAAAAGTTTACGATGATATATTACAATGTGTTAATAACAATTACCCGCAATATGTAAGAGAAATTCAAGGAACAGCTGATGGCTCAGATGTACCATTTTATAAAGTAATACCTCCGATCTTCATTTGATGAAAATCGGTTTATAATTAATAATCACGCGTTTAACATTGAATTCTACGAGATGTTCAGCGATAATAAAATATCGTTTTTAGTTGCTGTTATTGCATATTGGACATATCATTCCGGTCGTCCTGGGAATTGATTGCTCCAACGAAACAAGCTGCGGATGTTCTTCGGTTTGCTGTAACGAATCAACGCAAGTAATTGATTTGTGGTTACTTTGAAAATATCACGAGCGATTGTTTTGATCGTCGCAAGTTATCGATAAAATATACGTATCTTTTCGACGAATTGATTCATACTGTTAGCATAAAAGTATTTCGAAGAAAAATACATATCGAAGATACATATTTGTGAAATATATATCCTCGATAGTTTGTGATAAACGTTATTGGATATTCTAGGCAATACTTGGTCATACAGAGGACGCGTATGCAGATACTCTGAGCCATTTTTATTTCGTCTCAGCTCATATAATTTGCGACGAACCCCAAGGTAAATGGAATGTGTCAGAAGAACGTTTCGTATCTTTATGCTACGCCGGCCATCTACCTGGTTTTACCATGAGCTATAATCACGACGGACTTGTATACTCCATAAATGTAATCCTTGCTAAAGAATTATATGCACCTAAAACGCGTAAGAATTTCAGCGCATTATTTACTTCGTTGATAAAAGTTATTCGTTGAATTTGAAAATTTCGTAGCGGAATTTTTCCTTTGTCGAGCGTTACTTGCGGCTAAAAATATCACGGATGTGGAGAAAATACTAAAAGATAAGGGTTGCGGATCTGCGGAAGGATTCAGTGTTAATGTTACCTTTTTGGATGAACCGGGTGAAAGAATATTCTACAATTTTGAAGTTGGTGCTTCCACCATGCTCACAGACGAATCAGTTTTGAGTAAATTGGTCGTTAAACCTGGCGAATACTCTTTTCATTGTAATAAGTAAGTCACTCGATCTTGCAAAAGCTGCCAAAAATCATTAAACAATTTTCGTTTAAAATTCAAACTTTAGTAACGAAAATTGAGAAGCGATTTTTAAAAAACAACCATTTTCGTTTATTTTCAGTCTTATCAATGTTTACGTTTTGTGTGCGTTTTGTGGTCTGAGGTACCTCACTTTACTCCGCTTTTTCCGGAAATATTCCATCGATTTCGTTAATCTTTTTTATCTAACAAAAGGTAATCCACTCGAGAGTGTGGCATGGAAGCCCTTTTTTCGATTTATGGACTGACAAGTGAGTAATATCAAAATTGGAGCGATTGAAGCAGTACGCGTTATCTAGAGCCTTTTTAAAAAAAACTCGTCTCTTCCATGCCGCACTTTTATAGTAATTTTAAACAGATTCGTAAAAAAAAAATTCAAAAAAATTGAAGATTTACGGAGAAAAAGAGGAGTAAAGTTTAGACAGGAACGGGTCGAGGGACATAAGTTTGACCAAATTCGTTCTTTTCATACGATGCTTTGGAAGCGCGAATGAGAAGAACTTTGATCAAATCATTACGGTCGTTTTCGCTGTGAAGAATAGCCTCAATTCAAATAATCATCATTTTTTTGAAGAAATTTTCGAAATATTATCATCCAAACAAAATTACTTTATTATTAATGTAATTCATCTCAAAGTCATCCCCCTCCCCCTTCAGAAGAAAACATTAAAAACAAAATCACGAGAAAATTTTCCAAGGTTTCTTAGCTCCTGCAAGAATAAACATATGCAACTCGATAAACCAATATGATATTTGTATCGCCAGTAACAAGGTTATTAGGCGTGATATATTTGCGTCCTGATTTCAAATTTGAAAACTGCCTGAATTAATTATTTATTACATTATTTACAGATATTTAAGACTCAAGCTACCCGAAGTCGGTGGTCTCATAATCGAAAGTAGCGATAACCGACAACGTGTCTTTGATCAATGCAAACCGCCTAAAACAAAAAAAGAAGTAATTCATTTGTTAAGTCATCAAGAAGAAGATAACTTTACTATTTTTCGTGATTATAAATATAACGATTCTAAAGTGAAAGAACCCATAGCAACGATTGCAGTTGGTATGTGTGTAAATGAATTAAAGTATAGAAAATTATTAACGATTTAACTGATATTTAATACGATTATGTTTAGGTATTTTCGATTTAATAGAGAGAACTTGGAGCGTGTACGCTGATAAACCAGAAGAAAACGAACCGCTATTTGTTTTACCTCTGAAAACTAAACATGATAAAAGAGCGTAAACGTAATTCTATCGAAGAATTAGAAGTGATCTCCAAGGGATAAAGAAAGATTTAGTTTATAGATGCTTATTGTACGTACATGCATTACCTAAGTGTAAATTTCTATATGAGTATCTATACAAGTATTACAAAAATCAAATAATTTTTTGTATCCTTATAGTTTCGCAATATTTTTATTTTTTTTTCTGAGAAAATAAAATCTGATGATTGAAAAGCAATTACTTATGATAAAGTATCTCTTAATCGTAAACATCATTGCATAAAAGCGATACATTTGTACAACTGCGACGGTAAATTGCTTTCAACTAGTCACTCGGTACTCCACGAGATATCTTGATTTGTTGCATAAATTCGCAACTTCTGTAAACCATAAGAATATGAAGTGGTATTCTGGATTCCTTATTTTATTAGTACTCGCTTGCTTAGGTTTGCTGAATCGAAGATATAAAGGTAAGTACGAGTGCGTAAACCTGCAATTTATAAAATTATCATTAACGCCAATTTGGCATTTTTTTGCTTGGTTTGTTTGAGACAAACATTCTTACAGGATTCTTATCTCGTGTATTATTATTTTTTCCAAAAATTTCTGCGAAAATGTATACATCTTTTTTTGCTCAAAGATAATGAAAAAAAAAATTGCAAAATTTAAAAATATTTACAAAAAATGAAAATTGTTTGATATATTTTTAAAACGGGAAATTTTACTCCCAAAAAGGGAAATTGAGATTTATTGCTTATGCCTAATCAATTCAGTATTCACCTTTCTTATCAAAATGAAAGAGTACAAACCACTAATCACAACCTCCCAGCCGCAGTTCGCCAGTTCTCTAGCTTAATCTTTCCGTATTGTTGAAGGCCAACGCAACTAGTTCACGTAACTACTAGTTAATCTCGATTTAGTCAAATCTGATTTGGTACTCACCAAATTCACCTTTAAATTTTTTTAGCAATGAGTGCAAAAAAAATTTTGGTTTATGGTGGTAAAGGAGCTTTAGGAAGCGTTTGTGTCGATGCATTTAAATCACAAAAATGGGTACGTAACTCCTCTCTTATCTTAAAATTAATTTTATTACAACTAATGTGAAAGTTTTTCTAGTGGGTATTAAGCATAGGTTCTAAGGCGAATGACGTTGCTGATGCGAATATCGTAATTGACACCAAATGCAATTTATTGGAACAGGTCTGTTATAAAAAAATTAATTTGTTCGAGTTACAATACCCTGAGTATTTATCAACGTTTAACTTTCAGGAAGAAGCTTTAAATGAGCAGTTAAAATCGACTTTAGGGAGTGACAAAGTGGATGCTATAATTTGCGTAGCAGGTGGTTGGGTTGGCGGAAATGCTTCGTCCAAAGGTAAAGTATAATACTTTTTTTTATCGTTACGATGATGCTATCAAAAAACATGTAATTATTTCAATATCGTAGATTTTGTTAAGAATTGCGACTTGAGTTATAAGCAAAGCGCTATTAGTTCTATCATCGCAGCCTCTTTGGCAGCTAAAGTGTTGAAAGAGGGAGGTTTACTCACTCTAACCGGATCGTCCGCTGCTCTTGACCCGACCCCAGGTACGCATTTTAGAAAACAATACATCAAGGTGTATAAATTGTGCAACCATTTACTTTTTTTAAGGGATGATTGGTTATGGAATGTTCAAAGCATCAGTTCATCATTTAGCGAAATCGTTAGGAGCCAAAAACGGCGGATTACCGGATAAAAGCACAGTCGTTGCTCTTTTACCAGGAACTCTAGATTCTTCTATTAATCGTAAATTTATGCCAAACGCCGATTTTTCATCTTGGACGACTCTCGACTATATTGCCTGGTAAATATTTAATTTTACAATGTTATATTGCGACGAAATTCACCTTTTTTTTTCAGCTTACTGGTAAAATGGTGCAATAACGATCAAAGACCTCCGACTGGTAGTTTAGTGAAACTGGAAACCGCAAATGGTCAAACTGAGACGAAAATTGTTTAAAAAAAGGAAATTAAGTTAATCCATTTGAAAGAATTATGTGAGCTGTGACTTATGATTTGCTTATTTCCGCTATCAACCAAAACTGTGCTGTATCTTGCTTCAATTCGTTCCTTTTTTAATATTTTTTTCATAGTTACCCATATAATTTTCATTGTAAATGAATAAAATGACAATAATAATAATTTTCTTATTGAAACGTTGTTCTTTTGTTCAATTACGGTTTATGTTAATCTACAAAAAGCCCTCAACGTGTAAGTGTTGACATTTGACCTCCATTAAATTAAGTGTAATATTAATAAAAAAAGATCACCTTTAAAAGACAAACTAATTTGAAACAAATTTCTTCATATTTTAACATCAAAACTTGTACATCATTTATTTAACATTTCTTATTTAAAATCACAAAAAATTATACAAAAGATAACATCTATATAAATTTACAGAGTAAGCGATTATTTAAAGTAATATCACAAAAAAACAACGATTATAACGTTGAATCACTTGTATCTCTCCCAATTACTACCATCCTCCGGTAGTAGACCATTGGTGACCAATAAAATCACATCGATGATCCACCAAATTCCGACTCCACCTATTGTTAATAGTTTCCCAACCCCTGTACCAGTTTGACCTAAACTAAAACGATCTACGCCGAAGAATCCAAGTAAGATACTGAAAAGCAAAGTTGTCAAAAAATAGTATCCTCCGTATCTGCAACAGAATGCAATCAAATAACAAATACTTAAACACACAAGTAGAATCAAGAGATATAAAAATTTATACTTGATGCAAGGGACACCTTCACGATAAAAAGTGGTATTCCCAAAGCATTCAATTCCTCGAAGAACTTCACATCGGACACTAGTTCTTTCTACGTCTTCATAACGATAGCTTCCATACTACGAGTAATATTATATTTAGTCAAATGCAATACGACGAAATTACTCGAATGGTGCAGTTCTCTAACCTTCCAACAACCATGACCGGCTTCATCGCGAGCTGTCTTATTACCTTTGAAGTCTACTGGTTCAGCACAGTCAAGAAATTCCAGTGGTCTACAAAATAAATTTAAAATAGAATATTACGTTTGTAATCCTATTAAATCGACATACTTACAAAAAGGAACATAGAACTTTGGGGCCTAGCGGATTAAATTCCGCAGTGGCATATTCCTCGTTGCCTTTACATGTTGGATTATCATTTCCTGAAGATGTTGACCCTTTGCATAATTCCAAAAAAACAGAAACAAAAAGGACACTAGAAAATAGATAAATTCCTCGCGACTTCATATTTTCAATGAAATTTAATATCACTGCTCCATTAGGACAGCATCAAACATCTGTCATTTCGTGTGGAATCGCCGAAATTACATAAATTTAACTTATAAGATTTTCTTAAAATCATTTGATTTTATTAGAATAAATTCTTATCAAGAAAAAAAAATTCAAAATGTTTTTGTTGATAAAACAAAAAGACAGGAAATGAAAATATTTTACTGGATGAATGCGAATTAATCGCCCATTTTAAGCGTCTAATGGGAGAAGGCTCATCTCCGAGTACTCTCAAGTCTCAACAAACTCTCAACTCGGAAAAGTTATTTTTACCATCCAGTAAGATAAATAAACTCCATGACCGAAAAGTGCGGAAAATTGTAGAAAATACTCGAATTCAAATTTGTCTCTCAGAGTTTAATTATATTAGTTCGAGAACGGAAACCGACAGAAACTTGATGGAGTATTCTAGAAACTTGAAATTTAGTATAAATGACGCCGGAGCTCTGTCTTCAGGTGTAGTTCTGAGTTTAAAGTGCTTAACTCAAGTCGAAGTGATATTTCGCGATTGAATATTCCGATTCTGTGCGTTCATCGAGTTCTTAACGTGGTCTTGTGCTTCGTTTAATTGTGTTCCTTTCGAAATACTTATCAACGTTGCGTTTTAGTATTACCACTGATCGTAAGTATCTGATGTCGTAGTTTTTTCTGAGTTTTCAAAGACGATTTCTCAATCGTTTAATATAACGTATATCGTTACAGATGTCTCTAACTCCTTATTTGGTTCGTGAATTATTGGATGATGCGTTGTATGATCGTTACTACAACCCTATAAGCCGACTATACGATCAACATTTCGGTAGTGGTTTATTCCACGATGATTTATTCATCAATCGTCCAGCTTTATTCAGTTATCTAAGTAATTTACCCAGGCTGAGTTTCGAAGATACCGGCAGCAGTGTTACTACAAACGATGATCAATTTAAGGTACGAGTCAGTTATTTATATGATTAATGTGTTTTATAAAGTGAATTTAATGTGCTGTATGAACAGGTCAACTTGGACGTGCAACAATTCAAGCCAGACGAAGTAAACGTAAAAGTTGTCGATGATTATTTGGTAGTGGATGGAAAACACGAAGAAAAACGAGACAAACACGGTTTCATTTCGCGTCAATTTACTCGTCGTTACAAGCTCCCCGAAGATGTACAATTGGAGAATATCTCCAGTAGCATCTCCTCTGATGGAATACTATCCGTTTCCGCTCCTAAAAAGACCAAATCTATTGGAAATGGTACCGAGCGCCAGATTCCTATCGTTCATACGAACACTCCGGCGTTGAAACAGAGACAAGATAATGTGGAAAATAAGTAATTTCAGAGTTATTTTTCAATTTGTACTATACGTATTATCTGAATTTCCTTTCATAATGTATTTAAACTTAAAGTACTAGCTTAGCGTTAACGTAAGACTGATTTTATTTTTGCTGTGTTATATTTTTAAGAATTGCTTAATAAATTGATGTAGAAATGTGGTTATTCATTTTGCTCTTTTTCCTTCAAACGGTTTGGTGATTTTTTTTTCATGTTGAATTGTTGAGCTTGTTAATATTTTTGTTGTTTCTCAATCTCCAACTTTGAATTTTTTATGTGGGTATCGGTGTTTGGTTAGTTGCGAATTTCGGATTAAATTGGAAACTAAATTAAAACATTAAAATAATACGAAGTAAAAATATAAATTTAAAAAAATTTTAAAGAAATGCTACAGACAAGCACTCTATCGCCGGAAAAATATACTTTGAATTTTTTCGTATCATGCGTGGAATGTTTTTATTTACATTCTAAGAATTTCGTCCTTATCAAGGTTGATATTTTGATAACTCGCAATACCGCTTGAAATTTCGAATCGTATATTTCAATTCAACTTCGAGTATGTTAACTTCGGTAAATCTAACTTCGATATGTAGATCGCTATGGACTAGTTCTCTGCAAATCAAACTCGGTAAGTCGAGCCACAACATAATAAATAGACAATACTCCAGTACCGCTAAATTCGAAGAAATAGCCGACAACACTTTGGATTCTCTTCACGAATACTTCGACGATTTATTCGAAAAGTATGATAAATCATCGGATTCCGATATCATACTTAGCAGCGGCGTTTTAACTGTGAATTTCGGTTCTAATCATGGAACGTATGTGATCAACAAGCAAACTCCGAATTTACAAATCTGGCTTAGTTCACCATTGAGCGGCCCGAAGAGATATGACTATCATGAAAATATCGACGCCTGGATCTATCGACATGACAATCAATCGCTGCATCAATTATTGCAACGAGAAATATCCAGCATATTTGGATCTCAAGTTAATTTTTTCCTTTGCAAGCATAGCGGCTCGAGTACCCATTCCTGAATTGGGTTTTTAATTCGTATTTTCAAAGAAGAACATCAAGAATATCGCAAAGAGCATATTTTATTAGTCTAATATTAAGTTTTACAAAGAAATTACAATTGCCCTAAAAACAGAGTACCTAATGAATACAATATTCTAACATGATTGACCATTTGTACAACGTTTTCTTCTGTAATTCAATAACGGATTCTGAATTTGCCTTAGTTCGCTCTGAAAATACTATCGTGTTAATATTTGTACTTGTACATAAAATGTATAATATTTTGTTAAATAAATATTTTCTAAATTGAGTCAGTTTTGGTGTTTATATTGATACCAGGAGCTTTACAAAAAATACTTTATTGCCTGATACAAAGAACAGATAAGTTCTTGGTTTTTGGTTATTTCTCCCGAAAGGGAAATTAACTTACGGTGAAGATAAAAAATAAATTTCCAACTTTTTGAATATTTTCAAACATTGTTTAGAGGTGGAATATATTTTATAATGTAAAAAGTTACATACTGAACTGGTTTTACATGCTTACTTGACGATCTGACGATTTTCTTAATAAGGCGAGACGTGCTTCTTGAATGGCTTCCAATAATTTAGCTTGTGATAAAATTTGCCTATTTAATTCTTCTATTGCTGGTTCGGAATTCATTTCTAGTAATGCTGCCATTGATTCATCGGATCTTTTACGACCACATCCTGCAAATTTAATTAATTTTTAAAACCTCGTAACAAATTTTATGAGAAATCGTCCGTTTATTTCCACTGTATTGAAAATCAGTTATAAATTTTTCTAAAAACTAATTTTTAGCTGCGTATATTTAAAAGTATACTTGTTATTTCAAATCACGAGACGAAGAATGTCAGTAGGACAATCAGCAATATTTCTATTTGTTGAAGTGGTAGGCATCGTGGACTTGATTTTTTTTTCTCGTGATAGATGATATTATTATAAGAATGTTCAAAGCTTTAACAAGTGATGCGAAAAATCGAATGTAGTTTACTATTACTACCAAAGTAGGTATCCATTGTTTTTTCATCAAAGGAAAAAAAAGGATTATTTGTTTATTTTTTTTAAACGTACAAAACAAGTGGTAAAACTACGAAAATACAGAACCACGGTATCTTTATTTTTTCTAGCAGATATAACCAAAAGAAAGTAATCTACCGAGATAATTTTTTCGTTTTACCTGTGAAAGCGTTACAAAATGGTTTCTTTCTTCTTTGTTCTTGTAATGGTTCGAATTCTCTGTCGTATAGCTGCAAATACATAGACTTAATTAGATACTTAAGCGTTGAAGTATGTTTAAATTATAATCTTGTTTCATGTTGAAGACGTGTTATTCATTTCCAACACCTACCAGCAATGACACCTTAATTACAATCGTTCTTCACGCTGTGTTAATCGTACGAATATCGGAAAAAAGAAATTAAATACTTTTGTCTTTTACAAATGATATCTATTTAAAAAACGAATATTTTTCCTTGTTTACCAGCGTAACGACGTAAAATCACAATGAGTAGGTATATTTCAACGAATCAAATTTTCATTTTATAACGCAAATCTATAATGAATTTTTTAATGAAGCTTTTAGTCTCGTTTGGGCGTCGAAGAGGTTTTTGATATAACGCATTAATTTACATTTCGAAACGAAAAATTACCAAAATCTTTCTCCCAAAATTAATTCTTCGTAAACATCTTAGGCGAAGCGGGGAGTATAAATATTTCAAATTTTACGTCGATTTTTTTTCGGTCACAATGCAATTTTACCGTTAGATTTCAACAAATATGCTATGTTAATTATACCACCGCCATGGAAAACTATTACCACGACGTTGATACGATTTTCAAACCGGAAATAATTCATTTCATGAGGTAAATGGTTTTCAACATGATGCGAGTTTTGGCTACTGTGTAGTTTTTTCTAAATTACCTTTAACGTCGATAAATTTACGTCGTTCGAAATGAATAGCTTGTGAAAAAAAGAATGATAGAAGCGGAGTGTGGTGAATCTTTAAAGTAATATAATATAATTAAAGCATGTAGATGAATTATGATTGTGAAATAAAAATTTGCATCGATGAAAAATTGCAACCACTTTTTTATCTTTATAATCATTCGACCATTTACTACATTTCGTTTTCTTTTCTCACCAAAAATACGCTATAAGATGCGATATTCATTTTGAGAATATTCAATACATGTCTTTTGTAAAATAATACCTTGGTAAGGTAGGTAGGTAGGTAGGTCTAGGTAAATTAACAAATAGAGCTTTATCCAATAGTTACTCTTATCAATTAAGTATATTTTATCAGTTCGATGGAATTAGAAAGCAATACTTTTATAAAATATTCTAGTTGAAGTGTTATCATAGAGCATGGGATGACTTGAGAGAAAAATTTTTGAAACAAAAATGGTTGAAATTGGAAACTGTACATATAAAAAAAAATTGTAACCATTACTTTTTTTGTACCTTGTATTTCGGACATATTTCCAAAACAATCAAATTACAACAAAACTTGAGAAAATATGAAAAAAATGTTCGCTACAAAAATTATTCCTCGTTTAATTTTCAACAACTTTCGTCTCAAAAGTTTTTCTCATAGGTAATCCCAAGTTTTACAAGAAACGCTTCAACTTGACCGTTCTCTTTTATCAAACCGATGAAATTTGATAAGATACGCCATTTTGAATAAAGCTGTGTAACGTGATAATCATAATTTTACAATTTTCAGTCAAGTTTATTCTCATCGTACAAATTACTATTGTTACTTGAACGAATTATTGGAAATTATTATCTAGGTAGATAATATCTTAATATACGTAGGTAGGTACTTTGGTTGTTATTAGAAGTATCAAAACAAATTGTAACCAAAAATGTATCGAATTTCATCATAAAGATTCGAGTAAAATGAAACAAACTTCTTTATCATTTATTATTCTTAATTGAGTATTAGAAGTTCAAAAGCGTATTTTATATCATCGGTAGTTTGTAAATTTGATGCAAATAAACATATTCAACTTGAAAGATGATTAAATTTCGAATTTCTTGCAAAATATTCTCTTTTCATGTGTTGTAATCACTGTTCCGAATCATCGAATCGAGGTGAAAAAAACAACGCAATTGATGATTCTTCGTTAGAGAATATAAATCATCGATGGAAAACATGTAGATATAATTTTAGTAGAAAAGAAGAAAACATTAATGCCGAAGAATAAAAAATACACTCGGTAAGTTTAGTTATTGAATCGCGTTTGATTTTCATTCATGTGAGTAATAAAGTTGAGACTTTTTGAGGTTTAAAAAGCGCAATTTTTTATTTACCGAAGTAAAATACTTCGATGGGAAAGTTTAAGCGGAAATTTGAAATGGCGGAATTTAAGAAACGGAGAAAAAGTGCTGATGAATGGAAACGGACTCGGATGTTTGCGTTATCGCGAAAACGACAACCGACGTCGCGAGTAAGGTAAACATGGCGTGAAATACGTGTATTAACATACTTACATTTCTTTGCATTATAACATCATCGGAAATTATTTCTCTAATTTCAAAAATCAGTAATAATGATGTTATCGTTATAACTAAAAAACGCATTTCGATCACTGCTGTTGGCAACTATACGATACCTGCGAAAAATAAAAACACATGTAGATATGCTACGTCAGCGTAAATGATTATCAAACCGCATACGTAAGCGGAATATGCGTGGCCAACTACATAATAAAAGTGAATTGGCTTTTTTATATAATTTTATAAACTACGAACGTATAAACCATTCGAAAAAAATTCAAATTGCTTCATTTTTTTCGTCGATAATAATTTAGCTTGCTCGAGTTCGATATTCCGACATCATACTACCTGCTATATTATCCATAAAAATAAAAATCCTCAACATAGATATCCCATATCGTAAATGTTAACAATCCATAAATGTAACCTTGCGCCAACATCTGTACTTTTTCAGATAAAAAACTAGCTACCTTTAAAAGCTAAAGAAATCCGATCCTTTTTCACCGCAACCTGATGGTTTTACATTGTGGCTAAACAGATGCTCGATTCCAGAATTCATTAAAATCTTACAAGTCGTCGATGAGCAATTTCATTGCTTTCAAAGGATACAGAGGACTTGTGTATTTCGTTAATTCCTCGCCGAGGTATAACACTTTTTATTTCAAAAGAAGTTTAATTGAAATTTTGATAATTTTGATGATTTTCGCGTTTTTTTCTCCTTTTCGACCTCAAAAGATTTCGCTTCAAGTGATCCAGACGTTTTAAAATTATACAAGAGTTTATTCATCCTAATATGTACCTTTTGAAGTAATCTTCTGGCTTTATAATCTGTTCATACGTGATATGAATATTTAAATAAGATCTGCATGTCGACGGTGAAGATTATATCTTAAAAGTCACGTAGATCAAATTTCCATTGTTTTGATGATGAGTAAATGAAAAATTGATAAATTTCCTTTTAAAACCTTTCGAACGATTTAGTTACTTTTCGATCATACCGAAGCGTATCAGAGTCGACTAAATTTGACTGATTTGTCGTTTGTTTTTATCAAGTTGTTATCAATTTGTGATATGAATTTTTACAAACATTATTTCGCCATGAAAAATACAAATTTGTTTCAATAATGAAATTTGATTTCGTGATTTTGATTTGAATATTTCAATTACCATAATTATGTTTATTTTCAGGGGTGGTGGAACGAATCGTATTCGTTTCGTTCCACGTAACGTTTCGCTGAGGTTTTCCAATTTTGTTTCGTTTCTTCACCGCAATGATTTCGTTTCTTCTTTCATTATTTCGTTTCGATTTTCTTTTTCAAAAAATTCATGTAATTTATCTCGCAAAACAAAAAATAAACATGAAAAGTCAACTTTTGGTGTGTCTGTGATTACTTTCCTTTACGATAGCCTCCAACATGATTAGGAGTACTGAACAAATATATATTTCGTTGAAAAATAATGGAAAAATCACAAATTGAACGTTTAAAATTACACATTTCGTTACTTTTTCCAAACAAAATCGTTTCGTTTCGCATAACGTTACAACAGTTTTTTGTTTGGAAAAAGTGCGTTTCGTTTCGTATTTCGTTCCACTACCCAAGTTTATTTTGACGAAATTGATTTCGAATTTTTGATAAATTTTGATATTGATAATGATATTTTAACTTATTGAAATCGAATTACTAAAATTGAAAGATATAAAATCAAATTAATTCGTTGAAATAAAAACATCAAAATCGAAATATTGAAATTAAAATGTCGAAAACGAAAAATTGAAATTTAATTTTCAATTTTAACATTTTGATTTCAATATCTCGATAAGTTTAAGTATTTCGATTTCGATCTTCAATTGCAACATTTTGATATCAAACTTTCGATTCGATATTTCAATTTTAACAATTTCGATACCTCCACGAATTTTCCTCATGATTACGAAACTCGGTGAGATATTCGCGCAAAAATGAAAGCAGTTTTAATTATCAACAACACGTTAACTTTTTCGTATTTGTATTTTCATTCAAACGACAGACTTCTCTTTCCCGATGTCATAAATCGAAACAATGTAGGTATATTCGCAATACGTAAAACCCCTTTCATTCTTTTACTTTATATCAACAAAGTTCGTTTATGGATTACCTTTTTTTTTTCAAAAGTGGGATTTTTAATAAAAATCACTCGCGTACGCTAATTTAGAAAATGGAGTCCGAACACCGATAACAATAGTCATAGAATTATCAAAGAAATAAAAACAAAATATCACTTTTGATGGGTTCATGATAAACATGATTTCGCGCGCGGATGTAAAAGAAAAGCTTTCAGTTTTACGTTCTCACATCTCCGTAACAATGTTTTCCTTAGAGATGAAAGCCGCATCCGAGGAAATGTGAATTTTAAATGGAAACGTTAACGGTATTTTTAATTTATCAAAATGATGAAGATTATGTTCGAAAGAGGTCAAATTTAACAAACGCGATTTAAAAAGATCCAGATTTAAAGAAAAACTCAACCCTTTGTTGGACGCAATCCCACCGATGAAAATTTAATTTGAAAACATTTCGTATTGCATTTTGGGCTTTAATTCGTACTTCAAAATAGGTTTATTTTGTAACTAAACAAATGATGTTCATTTGACCTTCATTAATGATGAATTTTTTTAATTAATTTTCTCCCCCGAGATTCAACAGGTTTGAATATTTTATCGCCTTGTTCTAATGTAATAATGGATATGACAAAAATATTTCATATGAAACAATTACGCGTAATTTATCGCAAAATTCGCTATTCTCGGCCATCAAACATTTACGCCTTACATTATCCAAATACCCACGCTAATTTGTTCGGCTTTCAATCAAAAAATGATACGCATATGAAGCCTAAACACTGTAAAGTTGTTTCTAAAACGTTTTCCTTGTAAAAATACCGGATTACAATGCCGGTGGCTTGCAAAAGCTATAAACGAATATCATAGTAAGATGAGCTACACGTAGGATTTTATTATTGAGAAATATGACGATGGTGCTTTATGCGTGTACCACGTATGCATTCTGTGTTGAGAAAATAAAAAGACTATTCGTAAAATATGTTTATGAGGGTTTTTTTCCACCTGCCTGGTATCTATTTTTTGGCGTATTTTCGAGCTTAAATGATCGAGATTTTTATGATGAAAACAGATTTTGCAAAGATAACGTAAGTATTTTATCATGTATTATATCGCAGTGAAAATAACTAATGCAAAAGATTGCGGTATGTGATGCTTTCGAAGCTTTTTAACGAGAGAATTTTCAATTGCTAAAACTAGGTTAAAACGAATGTAACATTCGAACAATGGATGTCTGGATGCTTTCGGCTTTGAGGTAATTTTACCCAATAAGAACAATTCGATTGAATTTTTTGAGAATATTTTCATCTCATACGAACTCGTGCAATTTCAAGTTAAATTATGAAATCGGAATTTCTTACGATGCAGGTGTAAATAAATAAATCAGGTATATTTATGATCAGGTGAAGCGTAGAGGGGAATATTACACGTAGCTCTTACCTGCGAACTGCGATATCATGTTATTTTCAAAAGCTCATTAGGTATTTTCCTGTGCCCATTTAATGATGTAAATGTATACCTAATTTACTCGTAACTTGTAGGTGTAAGCAAGCATATTTAAATAAATGTAGTGTCATTCAACTCGATAAAATTTTTATTCTTAAACGTTATGTTTACTTCCACCAGCTAAAAGAATATTTAACGGAGGAATAAATCTGAATACGCTGACACGTGAAATTTATTGTTTTCTTCACAATAGCTTCTAAATGGTGCAAAAAGTAGAAAATATGGAACGTAGAACTTATGTTTACGCCAACATCTTTGAATTTAAATCGTTTTCAATTCGAAGACCATACTTATGGCGAAAAATTTGTAGACAAATTGAAGCTAACATTTTCAAAAATATTAAATTCGAATTTAATCGAGGACATGATTCGAACTATTCAAATGTTTTTCAATAATTACTCATCATTGTTTAGTTATTTCGTATGATAGTATTGATAACATTGATAACAATCACTTAGAAAAGCGATACAGTCTGTTCCAAATAGGAATAATCCAAAACACAATTATCTCGTTTGAGAAGTAAATTTTCACACAATGCGACAATACTGAGCAATTTGAAATTATTAAAATAGGACTAAAATAACTTTTGTCGATCTGCTCTTACTTCAATATTCAAATTAGCGGATAAATGTAATAAGTTATTTGTGATTTAAACGAAACCGAATAATTTATGCTGTATCTAGTACAACAATACGTTTACGAATGTGTCTTGGGTTATTTTTATTTGGAACAGACTATAGTACCGGGTGTTCAATCGATTTCGATCTCTTCGGGAAAATAATTACTTTTTTCAATTCCGAAGTATGAAATGGATGTAAATGAAGCAATGTTGAATTAAATACGTTTTTTTTTAAATTCTCAATATTTAATTTTAAATTTTCAACGAATAAGTGAACAATTTCACTGTTATCAGTTTTACTTTAAAGTACTTCCATCTTCGATATCCTATTTCTGTTGATCTTCTTCTTCATTATGGTCTTAATCAAGTTAGTAGGTATTTTAATTTATTCTGTATGAATTTATTATTAATGTATTTTATATGCGTTATCTTTTACTATACGAAGACAAAGTGTCGTAAGTTGAAAAGAAACTATTGCGATTTCCATCCAACTCCAGTCACCGATCACTAATAATAGTGATCAAATTTAAACTGCATTTTATCCATTGATAAGCGATTTCGAGTTAATTGAGAAGAATATATGGAACGTGAAATCATACCAAGATTAAATATTTTTCGAATAAAGAAAATTTACAAATAGTTTTTGAAATTACGTCAACAAGATGGCTACAAATATGGCAAATACGCCATTGTATATTTGTTGATAGCGTGTGAAAATGCTTCATTAAACGAAATACCTAAGTATCTGATACTTACATGTATTTAGAATTAAATACATATAAAGAGCATTTGTATTGTATTTGTACCATGTGCCCTTTTTATTTTATGGTTGCGCAAGTATTTGCGGTTATATTTCTACTGCATATCTTGTTTGTTAATTATTTCGGTAACAGCTTTTTATTGTGTATTTTAGCAATTCGATTTTAGCATGTAAATCTAACGAATTTCGCCTCTTGAAATGAATTTCAACGAATATCTATGTAACTAACTAGTGAACCTCATCAGAGCATTACAGGAAATTATCTATGGTTACCTAACTATTGAAATTATTTTAGATGGTAAAATTACATATGTTAATGGTTCATCGAACGAACACTATTTCATATTTATTTGTTCATTCGAAGAATTTAAAACCAAAAACCCTAACTCTTTGCTTTTTTAAGATAGCGATGTTTTTTCCCCATGAGTACATTGCATTTGAAGTCCATTATTATCGAACTTTTTTCAAATTTTTAATTTCGTTGGGGTCGTTTTTAGGTGTGATTTTCTTTTCAAAATGAATTGAGCACGAGGGTTGTAAATTTTGAAATATTTGTTCGTAAACGTAATTTATTTATGTAGCGAAAACTTAGTTTTTTAAAGCGTTTCAATTTCTCGAATAAAGAAATACATTTAGAAAGAATTCTTTAAATGGTGAAAATTAAAGGAACCTAAATATCGGCAAAATGTTCAAGAAGGAATTTTGAATTACCGAATTCAATTTAAGAATAAACCGAGCAAGGTGAACGAGCATGAATATTTCACGCAATTTGCCGATTTTCGTAAATGTATCGTTGATTCGTTGGATTTAAGCATTAACGAAAACTTCGCATTATCGTTTAATTATTTTTTATTAATTGCAAACTCAAAGTGGAATATTTTCAGGAAATGAACCCCGAATACGATGCAATAACCATTAGAATGGATGGTAGAACATTTCGTAGGTTTTAAAAAGGAAACACCAAAACGCGTTATCTTGGTTGAAACGAGCAAAAAAAACTTTCAAAGCCGAGAATCTTTCAAAATCAAAATACGCCGTGTGACTATTCTTGCGTGGAATGATTTTAAATATTTTGAAAAGAACGTCAAATTATCTGTGCACCCTTCGAGGAAATTTTAATATTAAGAGCTTTTTAAGTTTTAAAACGGTCGCGGTATTTTGTATGGGTAATTTATTTTATGGACTCGAGAGACTCGTTAAGGATATGAGCTATTTATAGTTTTGATAATATTTTTGAATTTTTTGTCGAGCTCGTGCGAAGATTTTCTTTAACTTGTGATATCGAATGAAAATCTCGACGCATTAAGAATGAAAAAAAAACGCTGATTAATTTTTAATTACGTATGTGGATCTACGTATATGAACCATTATGGTTTTTAATCAATTTGACTTGTGAAATTAAACAATTAAAATTTAATTATTGAAGTAATTCGATTTATTTTCAATTTGTCAATTCCGCACTTTATGTCGATTTACTTCTAAAGTCGTATTTGAAAAAAAAACGAATTGATGTTATGCAATTATGCGTTGAATAAATAATAAAATAATTTCATTATCATCTGATCGCTTCTGTCGCCATTTTGCATTACGAAATTATGTAATTGTAATATACTGTATGTAATATTTAGTTGGAAGTTCGATAAAAAGGAGATTTTCGTCGAGTTATCAATCATTTCTGTTTTTTGTCAAATACAAAATATATAATAAAAAATATAAGAATCAACACTTACTTTAATTCGCACGTGTATTGAATTCGTGCGTAATTATAAAAAAATAATATTTTAAAACAAAAAAGCCAATAACGATATGAACATGCCACAACAGTCATCAAATTGAAAGCTCGAGTCAGGGTTACTCATTGTATTTATATAGCGATAAGATGAGCGCGCTGTTGCTTTGTATCAGCATCCCCCTTTGGTCTTGCCATCCCTTTATGTGTTCAGCAAGGATGTAAAAATTAATTCGTTACATAGGCTTAGCTTTACCATTTGTAATATTTTTTATTAATATCTTGCAAGAGTTTATGTCGTATTTAGCGCTGATTAGAAATTTAGTTTGTTTTTTTTCTTGTTTGGACAATTGCACATATCGTCAGTTATGTCTTCGTCATGATCAGTTGTATATTTTCGTAGTACTATTCGAATATGATTGAACAATAAAGATAATCACGAGGAAGTTATTTCTTTTTAGTGATTTCTGTGGGAATATTTTACCCTCAAGATCATTAAAGTTGACCTCTTCGAACGCTCATCTATATTCGAATCCATATTTACCTTTCTCTTTACCTCAAGATTAGGTGTACTCAAAATTCATCGGAATTTCTTTCAAAACAACAGCTGCATAGTTTATGAACACCAACACATGAAAAAATTATCCGATAAATCCGCCTAGTTTGTTTACCTCTTAAAAGACGCAACGTTAAATAATGTAAAAAAATGCGAAACATTATTCATTAAACAAATAAGTCTCGCGGAATTTCACGAGCTACCGAAGTAATTTAGATTTCGCCAAATGTAAAAGTTGACGGGTATTCGCAAGTAGGTAAATTTATTTCTATTACGTTGATGAATATTTTTATAAAATTAGTAAATCACCTCAGCCAAGTTCTTACTTAACCGATCATCGAATAAGAAAATGAAATCTTTTTTTTAATTAGACAAAGGTTCATTCGCGTAGGTGGATGCGGCAAAAGGTTTTATAATCGTATTGTTTTACATCGTTTGAAAAATTATTCGACCGCAACAATTGGTACAGAATTTTGATGCGTTTTTAACGAGCTACATTTCATCGTCGTTATTTAATTTATTTAATATTGTAAATATTTGAATAAAAATCTAACCACGATGTCCTACGATTCGAGGTGCTGTAATGAATTGATTTTAATGTAATTAGAAATTAAGGCGGTTGACCATCATCGATTATGTAATCTATTGTACATTAATCTTGGATACATCTTTGGTTTACTTTTCCGTCAATTGCTAAGCTTCAAGATTACCTTAGATATATTTGATTACTACTTTACGGCATTTCATTACTCATTACTGAAGAAACGGAGTTTTGATCGAGTAAAAAATGAACAATGTGATGTTTGTTTCGAAGAATTGCTTTATTTTTCATTTTATCATCTTATCAGATGTACTTAAGTAGTTGATAACAAATTCATTTTTTTTAGTTATTACAAATTTTAGACAAATGGTTTAATTAAGTAAGTATGTTTAGCTAGTCTTACGGTATTTTCGTGATAACTATATAGTACATGTTTATAATGTAGTTAGTAGTTACTAGTAACTACCTATTAACTAATTACTGTACATAATTTTTAATTTCAGCGATGAGTTTATCATTGAAATGAAACTCAGATAACAATGATGCAAAATGTAACATTGAAAAAAAAAGTCATGATGACGCAAACACGAAGCACAACAAACTATACACTAACGATATGATTACATTGTGATTACTTCTTTCATGAAATTTTATTGCATCATAATTCACAACTTTTGTAAGTACAGCGTTCAAGATTTTCACATAAGTTGGAATGAATTAATTGAAGGAAATTAATTTTCGTGATTCTGAACTCTTGTGTCATCAATTTATCATGACTGTTTTATCTTTGATGGTGGTTCATCAATGATACACACATCTACGAAATAATGCTCTCATCGATAAACAACAGCAGCAGTGATGCAATTCTGAAAAATATTCAATATATTCATGATTATAACGAACAAAATCGTGATTAATTCATGATGAAATTTTGTTACCGGTACATCATAATTCACAATTTTTGTGAATATAAAGAAAATTAATTTTCGTAATTCTGAACTCCTGTGTCATCAATTTATCATGACCTCCTACAAAGTTTCATCTTTGATGGTGGTTCATCAATGATACACACATCCACGGAAATGCTCTTATCAGTAAACACTAAGTGTGACAGCAGTGATGCAATTCTGAAAGATATTCAATATTTCATTATTATAACGAACAAAACCGTGATTAATTCTTGATGAAATTTTGTTGCATTATACTCGTAATTCATAACTTATGTAAGTATAACGTTCAAGATTTTCACATAAGCTGGAATGAATAAACATTAACTTCATTATTCCGAAAAGTGAACTCTGTTATCAATTCATCACTACTTTTTTACGTGTTTCCGTCTTGTATCACTGCTGTGGAAATTTCAATGATAATGATACATTCGGTATAGCATCACAAGATACCTTGAGAGTATACTACTTCGTGACGTCATGTGGAAATTCTAGGCAAGAAAACACTCGTACAAAATTACACCTTTTCTCGCGATTTATAATCATCCACAGCGAACGTTACGACTTCAATCGAAAGCAGTCATTTTTTAACATAGCGTTTAAAAACGTCCAAAAAATCATAAATTTTTTTCTCCTCGTGGATAAAAAAAAACACTTCGAGGTGTTTTTTCTACAAACCATTTACGTGTTTTGAATACATAAACGTACGAGAAAAAGTATACCTACTTAATGTTCGCAAAGCTCTTAGGATTAAGAAATAGGCGCTATTTGGTACAACGAAACGCGTCGGCGGTAAAACATGTTTTTAATTTTAAATTTATGCATCGTATGTGTGTAGGTTAAAGGCGTCGATGAAAAATATTGGCGTTTAATTAAGCGCCACATAGGTAAGGGTATTATGCGTGTGAATCAGTTCATTAGTTGAAATTATAAACTATGTGATTATTGGCTATTGAAAATTTTCACCCTAATTGCTACTCATTTTCACTTTTAATTCGTCAATGGGTCTAGTTCAAATGTCGGCGTCGTAACAATACCGTCGATGTTCTTTAATTACAAACGTCCTCTTCGTGTGATTTATATTTAAAAAAAAAATATTTTAGTGTGTAACCGTGTATATGTCCATCGATGAAATTCTACATGTTTGCGTCGATTTGTCGTGTATTCGTTATGCAGCTGATAATGTATTAAGAATGATTTCTTCGTATTTTTTCGAGCGTGAAATTAATATTTTCTAGTAAACATACATACGTAATATGATAAATTTAATAAAACCAGAAACCCCGTTTATGGCGCACATTTATATGAATTTATTTACTAAATAAACGCGTAATTTTTCACGCTCGCGTAATTTCTCGTATCTTTTTCATTTAGAGTATTTGAAAGTAGAAATCTACGACGAATTACACACCTGTGAATTTTCAAAACGATTTTTAAAATAATTTTAATACAGTTTGACGATGAATAATTGATAGGTAAAGTACGTATTTCCCATATGTATCTAGCTATCTACTTATACGAAATCGTATTTAAATTGAATTTCTTTTTCGCGCGGCGTCGCCTGCTATTGTGCATACGATTTCGATTATTTGTCGTCGTAAATTAAAATCAACGAGTAATAAAAAATTTACACGAATACGCGTCTCGAAAAAATGATAAATAAATCAAGCTGTACGCGTTCGCTTCTCAGTGAGCATTTTTCCGGTGCGATTGACGCTATTTGGAGACATATATCGTAGGCGAGTTATGATGAAAGGATTTTTTTCCCCCTTTAGCTGACGCATATACATGTAATAAGCCTCGGTAAAATCAGCTTTATGTTAACAATAAACATTTGCGAGAGAACGCTAAACTCATTAGATGTTATATTTGCACGTTTAAACCAATATAGAACCTATGAATGGTAAAGTTTCCTTCATCTGAACCAATTATATCGTATAACTTACTAAGTATCGAGCCGAATAGAGACATTTTTATGTAGATAAATAAGATGCTCGCGAATTTCGCCTATTTATGGCGACCATTGTGAAGAAACCGATCGTACGTTTTTTCGAGTTTTTTTTTATCATTTTATAGATAATATGCATCGTACGAGATCATATGTTGAATTTTCTTTTCGTTGTCGTACTTTCACTTCAAGCCGGTGAGTTTTTCAAGGGTAATTTTAACTCCTATGTTTTGCTATTTCGTGAAATTATTAATTACAATTCAAGAATCGTCGATGGTGAAGTATTTATTAAGGGTACCTACTCTTTACCATTTGAAATCACAATAAATTTCTATAAACGGAGTAACTCCCTGAACGTAGTTTGTTTAGAATCATAACAAACCTGTCTATAATTGGCATTGCGCATAAGAAAATGAAAGAACGAATTTGCACGTAACGAAAAACGCGCAACTACAAATTTTTCAGTTGCACTAAAACTGTACAACCGCACAACCGCCATCTTGAAATTTACCTCCGTGCTCCGTGAACTCCGTTTCTCTAAACTTAATTACCACTTGTTTCGGTGGAAATTGAAAATTTTTCAGTTTTCGTGAGTCTTTTTCTTAAAAATATTTTAATAATAGTGCGGTACAAATTTTTAATTTTCGTCTTAGAAGCCTAGATATCACCACTACAATTTTTTTCACGAAATGGAGTTTTTTTTCCTTTTGTACGCAATTAATCAAAAAAACCTCTTGTACTGTTATTCCTAAGTGGATTTCCTTGAAATTAAATCAAACTTCAGTGAAATCTGTTCAGTAGTTTTCAAAAAAAAGTGCTAACCAAGTGACCCCTTTTTTTTCAGAAAAATCTTACTGATAAGAATGATAATGAATAGTCTTAAAAATCACGAAGAAATCGAATGATTTCAGCAACCTTCGAGTTGCGTGAAATTTTCATTAAAATTGCGAATATTCGTGAAAAGAAACAACGTTTTTCCAAAATGACAAATCTTGTTTTTATTTCGAGGTAAAACAAGTAACCAAATCAAAGACGTTTTACATGGAGCTTGAAATGACTTGGAGAGAAAAATTTTTAAAACAAAAGTGATTAGAAATTATATATCGAACATTTTTCGTTATACACATTTTTTTCGTATCTTCACAAATTTCACTGTAATAGTTTACGTCCTTTACGTACGAAATTCAAAAGAAAGATATCTCGTTGAATCAACAGGGGATACAACACTCTTCGGCTTGTTGACTAATAGAAATTAAATATTCTAAAATCAGAGACTTCATCCGTCTCAAAAAACATTTCAAATTTTACAAAAGCGTGAAAAAATACGCAGAAAACACAATCTCGAATTGAAGTCGAAATCGATTTTACTAAAGAATCACTTAAATCCATTAATACCCGCTGTGTTAGCAATAAGCTCGAAACTCTGCCAATCATCGCGTTTTATTTTCTCGCATTAATCGAGCAATACAAAATAGAGTATTTATTTGGTAATTTAGTACACCTATTTAAAAATACAATAATAGTATCGATATATCATCGATTAAATTCTACATTGTACACGCAAACGCTCCGAGTCTTCCGGCCATCGATACGAGTATTGTTTTTCGGCAATTTTTTTGTTTTTCCTGCCGTTTCGTAAACGATGCAACTAAAAAGTCTAATGTTGATTTTACCAAATGGAATATTTTCTTTAGTATTTACACAACGAAACATTTTTTACGTCATTGCATACGACTACGAAACTCTCCGGAGATTTCTTATCGAATATTTGTTACTTAATAACCTCGTAATTCGTCTATTCCTACGTATAGGCGTATGCGAGTTGCAATCTATTAAAAAAAAACCATTAGATTGACTCGTGATTTAAAAACCCACACCATGAATTTTGGTATTTTGAAATACTCGTCATTGTGATTTTCGTAAACAAAGTAGCTAAATCTGTATACGACACTTTTCACAGGTGGTATCAACTTACGTACAATTATCTTAAGTGGTTTTCATCATTTTACAAATGAGTTATATTCAAGTTGACTGAAATGAAGTTACGCTTGATTTCATAATTATATTATCAGTACGTGTTACTGGTGTTGATTTCGATGCGATCGTTTTAGTACAAATATTCCTTCATTTTTGAAATTCTCACCTCGAGTATGCATAATTTAAGAAACACCGTCGTATTGTTTAGTAAATTGGAAATTTTTCGACAACGAAACCCTACTCAATGTGTTTTTATACTTAGATGATTTTTTTTTTAGCTAAATTACAGCTTAATTTTACGTCTCTAGCTCAGCGAACACTGATTTCATGAAAATAGCTCAGTTTGAAATCGTATCAACTGATTACTGATTGACATTATGATAAGTTATTTTCAAGTAGTAAACTAGCAATGAAAAAGGTAGCTTACTAGCTTCGTCGAAGCAGATTTATAAAAAAAAAACATGTTAATATATTTGCATAAACGGTTCGCCGCTTTTTGAAATACTTCGTGTTAAGTTGCATATTCAGTTCGCCCGATCAAAAAGTCGAACTGGTGTCACGTTGGAAAAAGTTGCATACGTGATTGGCGGTGAAACGGTGAATTCGTTGTATGACGAGAAAGGCTTACAATTTCAATACACGATAGACCTTCGTCATAAAAGTTGCATACTTATTGCGTTTCGTGATACAAATGTTAATTAAATTGCAAACGCGAAATACGAAGGAATTTCAGAATAGGTAGTCGATAAATCCGTATTGTATTCCGTACACCTTTGAAGTAGACGGCTCGCTAGACATGAATGTTTCCATCTGTTTGCATCGAAAAGCCAAATTATTTGACCGGTTTTAAACGCGTAGACGGCTTGAAGCTCGTTGAAATGTCGATGAATTCGATATCGAATACGCGTAATTACTCGGCACGCCGAAGAGTCTGGAATTGTGAAAATACTCGGTCTTTCGACGTGCAAAAACACTTCAGTAGCCACGAAAGTTCGCCGTATTAAAAAATTTCATCTTGTTTGTACAGTATCAAAAAATAATCCGCGTAAAGAGACACGTTGATTTTCTTCACTCGGTTACTTTACCGCCGACCAATATCTCTCGGGAAATACCTTTTTTTTTTTGTAATTTTCCGCTAAAACGTATTTTTTTCTCATTTATAACGTAATAATAACGTGATCCGCGTGATGGAATTCGGTTAATTCTTTCGTCGCATCAAACTATAAAGTCTTATTTTGCGGCGTGATAATTAATGCGTATATAGCGAAGACGAACACGAGACATACAGCTTTGTAGTTATTAATGATACCGACGTATAAGATCAACGTTATTAACGAAAAGGATTTATGAAGTTTATGCAAAGCGTATCGCCCATAAGAACTGTCGATTCGTCTTTCGTGAATGCAATCGCACGTACATGATTTTTTCGCCAAATAAAAACGTAACATATTTACCTAGAAAAGTTATTCAATTAAGTAACTTTTTACAATTAAAACTTTCATAATTAAGCCAATCTAAGCAATTACAATAAAGTTGAAATGAATTTCGAGTGTAGCTTTTAATCCAACCAAAAGAATCCTTGGCGGTTTATTCGACGGTATCGAATTTTAATAACCTGTCACTAATAATGTAACGGTTTTGGTTTCTTGGTAAGTTCGTTACCATCTTACTTTGCAAATTTTTTTCATCGATGAATGCCACGTGTGAATTTAGAACTATAATTCTTACTACGATATCGAAGTGTTGAAAAATATCGACTCCGTGAAATTTCACGAGTCGTCGTCGCTCATCAAATAGCACAAGTTGATTGAATATTTTTCAATAATCAATTAAACTTATTCTACGTGAAAATTGATTAAGTTACTCTCAACGTTATTGAACTTGGAGAACACATTAAAGTGGAATTTAAAAAATCAGGTTTAGGGCTCGTACAAGATGTAATTAAATCTTATTGTTCATACAAAATGGCGGCTTTCTTGATCGAACTCCAAGTATAGTTAGTTAATATAAAAAATGTTTAGAAGTACTCGTATGTTCTAGAATTGAAATCCTATTGAAATAGGTAAATCAGCTGTTTAAAGTTCGAAATAATATTTCCATTGAAGTTCTCGAGTATAAAAAAATAAAACTCGTGTGAACTTCATTTTAATTGATCACCGTGAAAAATAACTATTCCGGTACTCAGTCAAAATTGAGATTTTCACTCCGAAAAATCAGATTTCCTTTCGTGACTTTAAAAATATCGAGCCTACGGTGAAAATAGTTATACATATTCTACCATCTCCAATTATTCATCTAAGCCACCTGATAACAATTCGTTTTTAATCGCAAGATGGTAACATTTGCTAACGTAATCTCACGTACAGTAATCAATGTTACCAACAAAAAATATCACATTAAAATTCTCTAAATGTAGCCAACATTGATTAGACACCAGGTACTTTAATCTACATAAAATTACACACCAAATGATCTGCATACAGGGTTAAAATCATTTTTTACAATTGTTATCCTCTGCTTCTCCTTTTGAATGGCTTTAGTTCCTTCAATTCAAGAACAAGGCAAAACTTTGACGTCTTATTTTGTATATATTGAGAGATTCCAACCATAAACGGGTCTATGTGAATTTTGTCCAATATGAAAATCGAAGGGTTTACGAAGTATAGCAGCTTTTCAAATAGTAGCTCCTTCAATTTTAGAGTTACGTGTAGATGAAACATGAGCGTGACTTATTTTGCAGGATTTAAAAAGTTCTACATAAAGCTTTCAGAAAATTTTGTCTATCTACATTACTGACTGAGTTATCACGTTTTAAAAAGTTTTATTTCATTTTATTCTCTGATAATTTTTCAGATGATTGTAGCCAACCAAACTTTGTCTATTTTCATTACCACCTGAGTTACGACGTTCTGAAAAAACAACCTTTGTGGGAGCATAACATTGCCCCTTCAAAAGTTAGGGTCGGCAACCATACATGAATCTGTTATTTATGAAACTGCATAACTCCATTTTTGGCCATTTTAGCTTTTTCAGCTTTTTTGACTAATTTGACCCTCCCGCGTCGACTGGTGATGTCAAAACTCAAAAATTCGGGCGGGAACATGGAGATTTGGTACCAGTCATTTATGAAACAACATAACTCCACGCGTTTTATCGTGTTGTTTACACGTTATAGTTTTCTATTACTTTTACGAACGTTTTTGATAATCGAAGGTTTATAATAGATTTAATTTAT
>QBDW01005816.1:0-13833 GCA_003261595.1 Maconellicoccus hirsutus | reverse complement strand
GAAAAAACACGTTTCGTAGTTTATAGTACACTCTGTATGTATGCCAAAAATTTTTGACCCCCTCGTAGAATGCGCCTTACGGGAGAAGTATAAAACCGGTGGATTTTTTTCGCTATCACCCCCAGATCAAAAATAAAAGGTACCGTGCAGGACTTCTGAGACACACTGTATAACGAGATTCGCTATAATCGCTTGTTTTTATAATTTAACAATGCAATAAAAAAATATTTATTGCGACGAACGGCCACATCAACGTAGTATGTCTCAGGGTTGAAACGGAATATTATATTTCATCTAGCAAGTGTCAATAATGTAGGTTATTTCGAGTATTAGCGCAAGTTGAATAGTTTAATTGTAGAACTCGCCGTGGTACCTGCTATACACAAACATACTGGTTCAAAATGAACATATTCTCGTGTGATTTATCGGATTAGCTCGAAGAATACGAAGTTTACTTGTGAAGAAGGCATATACCGGTGCAACGTTGAGAACAATTATAAGCATTAAATGCGAGACCGCGAGTTCAAAAGTTACTAGTTCATTTGTATCGCGAGTATAAGTTTACCGCCAACAAAATGTATGATGAAGGTATTAAAGCTTTTTTTTTATAGTTTCATCGGTCTATATGAGAACCGGTTCATAAGTGGGACATCCACGAGATTCCAACTTTCGTACGTATAGGTACATACTTTGGAAAGGAAGTTCACGTTGAATCTCGTTGAATGATCCCGAATTGATAGACCTTGCGAAAGTAAATTCAATGTAAAAACAATCGAGAAAATAGTCATCTCGTTTTTCAGCATTCTCGGCGTCTCGTTGAAAGCTGCAACAAATGAGAAAAAATTAGTCGTTTGATGGGAATTATTTATAATTTTTATCTGTTTGATTAGGGTGGTTCGATGAGGTAAAATTAAGTCGCGAGGTCTCGTATCCCTGTCTTGTATCTAAATTCTTAGTTGATTTCTTTCGTAGATCATCACTGTGAGATGTATTGTTTTTTTTAACCTGTCTCAATACTATTCCCAAATTTTACGAAGCACTGGTCAAGTATCGGGCAAGATGATAGCGCAAAAATTATTCGGAATTAGACGAGCATATTTTTTTATTTCAATATTTTCTTCTTACGTTTATGCCCCATCCGGAAATAAATTACTTTTTTTTTTATTTCATTCATGCTCACGGGTGACGTGTTTCTCATGTTTCAATCATTATGGCGTGTAGCGATGACATGTCTATTGGCATGATACGATGACAAGTCATTGTCATGGTGACGTGTGACGGGCTACGGTCATGCGCAAGATATTATCATGTCGGATGACATGCCTTGATGACACGTTATTGTCGTGGTGATACCTCATGATCATGTTATGATGTCAGGTCATGGGGACTTGTACCGGGTAAGCGATATTAGCTCCTCGGTCTAAAAAGAAATGAATTTTTGTGCCGCGTAAAGTAAAATGTAATTTTTTCATGCCATCGTAACATGCCATAAATGTCAAGTCATTGTCCTGATGAGGTGTCACGATCATGCGTAATAATGTTGATATCTTCATGTCATTATAACGTGTCATAGAAGACACGTCATTGCTGTGTTGACGTATTTTGATAATGAGTGACATGTGGTCATATCTAGTAACATAATATGATGAGGTTGATGACGTACCAACGGCGATATCTCATGATCATTTTATGATGACAAGTCATGATGACTTGAATAACGGCATATTACGGTGATATTTCATGATGATGGGCATGATGATATGTGACAAGTCAGGTGGTTATTTTTCCCCCTCTTAAAATGTGTTATGCGTCGTATATTTATGTTTAACGAAAAATATAATTTTTTCATACTACTATGCCATGCCATAGATGACAATTCATTGACATGGTAACGTGTCATCATCGTGTCATGGCCAGGAGTGACACGTGATCATATTGTGGTAGCATGTCAAGTGACAAGATGTGATGACAAGTCATTGTTATGGTGATGTGTCATGATTACGAATGACATGTATGTCAAATGACGTCTTCTGATGAACATTATTGTCGCGAAGTGACATAAAGATGTCGCACTGTGTTGCATTGTCGAGTTGAACCGAAGAAAAGTTTCGATTTACTTTAATTTCGATATTTTAAAATGTGTTGTTTTCTAAAGGTAGCTTTACGTGGTCTTAAATCAATTTGCAAATCGTATCAAACGATCAAAAATTGAAGTTTTCTCGCGCTAGTGACGTGGTATTTTTACGATAATATAATATGTAATGTACTAAATTGAAAGAATTTTGCCTGAAAAAAAGAAGTATTTCGTGGAATTATATTCGTATTTTATTAAATTGAAATTATCAACTATTCGTGATACTTGGGAAGCGCTGATAACCGTATCTTGTTCAAAGCGGATCTACAGGTTGAATAAATATGTACCCTACCTATCATGAAAGTTGAAAAAAAAATGAATTATTAAACCCGCGCCATTATAGTTTTATTATCTGCTTCGGGATACGCGTATAACATGTATCAATCTATGAAAAAACATAACAATAACATCGACGCTAAATATTAATGCGTACATAATTAAAACACATAAAATACAACTCACATTTTCGCTAAATTAAATTCAATTGAATCGGTAATATTCGGTACAAAGCAAAAAATATTTAATATTTCAATAGAAACGTAGATTTGTAATTACATTGTTGTGTTGTTCTCCAGGTCAATATAATTTTGACCTCCATATAGTTTCAGATTTTTAGGTGGCTGTACTGGAAGTATGGCCAGATATTGTCCCAATTGCGATAAAATATGCAAAATGTCTATTTCTAAGTAATTTCGATATTAATGTATAAGTGAGACATACGCTTTTGTGCAAATTCGGTAGATATACTCTTGATGTTGAAGTTGAATTTTTGTTTATTTAGTTATCAAAACTTCCACGATATCGGTGTCGATGATATGAAAATTCTGTCGATTTTTTTCTCCCCTTTAAGAAGCAAGATAATGGTGAAATTTGTTGACCCTATTACAGGTTAATTTTCAACGGTATCCAAATAAAGAAAAGGATGACCAATTTGGTCGTGATGTATATGAAATAATATGTAGGCTCGTGTACTCCTACAACGTGACAATTTGTTGGTTCGTTTGAGTTCATACATCGTAATATTCGTTATCTCATGTCAACTATTGTTTTGAAAAAGTTTTGTAATCCGTGTTCAATTTTCATAACGTTTAATTTAATTATCGCCTTCACCTCGATACAAGTTTTGAAGAGTTTTCTTTATATTCAGATTCCACAGCAGAAGAATCATTCGATGGTTCGTTAATATTAAACCTTTCAATATGTTTGATACTTTTTTATTACGTGGAATTTCGTATGGCTTTTTATTGGCGAATTTTCCACGTGTCTTTGGAGTTGTCAGACTGTTGAGTAATTTTGAAACCTTTCAATTTTACGTGTTTTGTTTCAAGGTGCGTAGTCTTCATTCGATGCTTTTTGTTTACAATCTAAGAAGCGTGTAAGTTTTAGTGATATTTGACAAGTTTGTATAGGGTTGAGATTTTTGAGGCAAATCGATATATGTAGCAGGAAAGGTATTAGACGTTGTTTCGCTCTATGTAACTGGTTGTACAAAACGTTATGAGTTTGTTGGTAAACGACTATATAAATGCGTAATTTTTTTTTCTTCAGACAACCTGCTAGTAGCATGTTGTATGCTGTATAACGAACGTTTTATTGGAGGATAACTGTTAGTAATGGTAACGCTGTACCGGATCACCTCTGTACCGAGTATAACGTCGAGTTCTTGGCCTAGACATTACCATACATAGAATGAGAGAACGAAATATGATGACGCATTTAGTGTGTAATAAAGGAACCCACGTGTTATACTCGATCTCAATGTTGAATGGCGCGATGTTTTGTAAAAAATGATTTTAACCAATTTTTTCATCGAATAACCAGAAAGGTCGTCGTATAGGTAAATTAGGGCGGGAAATTTTTGATCTTTCATTATTGTAACGTGAAGTTTCAAGGACTTAATTTGTTATCGTTGTTGTTGTTGGTATGAAATTCATTTTATTCGTGAAACTACAACTCGATATGGATTTAACGACAAATTAATTTTCAATGCTTTTAAAACGGACGATCTATGATTCGCGATTATCTCTGGCGTATACGTTGTGATGTAATGGGAAGAGGGTGGGGGAAAGGGAAGCGAAAAAAAATCATATCACATACCCATTCGAAGCATTTCCGAATGTAATTTTTCACGAAATTACATACCAACTCGGAGTTAATCTTGCGTTCGTCGAACCGTAATTAAAAATCGCCAAGATGAAGGATCTTGGAAGTTGGAAAATCAACTTATTGACGTTCCAAGCGAATTATGATTGTCGTTTTTAATTCATTTCCGTGGTAATAAGGCGACGAAACGGTGTTGAGGTGTTGAGAAATTTATGATGGGTGCTGCGCCAGCGGTCATGTCCGGGTTTATCGTGATGACGTCGTATATCAATTTTTAAAAGTATTTTTTTGTGTTCACGTTTGAGAATTTTTTGTGAAGTTGTAAAATTTTGGAATTGTTTTGATGAACAAGAATTAAGTAAAATTTGAAAGGGAACTTTTTCAGAAGCTATTTTATTTACGAAGTTCATTATAGAATGTATAATCTCCTAATATTTTCTAGTAGCAAATATTATTCGTGGGTTTGAGAACCTGGATCGCAAACCCAAAAAAATCAAACTAGTCAATTTCATGTTGTATTTAGAATGCTAAAATTTTTAAATGGGCAGAAAAATTCTAAAAAATTACATCCAGTTTTATAGCTTACGTAGCAACTTGATAAAATAACGACGAAATTTGAAACGGTACGAAAAAATGATCTAGACAAAAAATGTTCCTCGTTCAATTTACAACAACTTTTGTATCAAACATTTCTTCCTCAAGTTACCCCAAACTTCACGAAAACGCTCCAATTGGGTTATTTTGTGTGCTATGCTAACAATATGGCGAAAATATGGTGAAATTTGAAGAAATACGAAAAAATATCTGGCGAAAAACGTTCCTTATTCAATTTGCAATAACCTTTGTTTTAAAAATTTTTTTCTCAAGTCGCCCCAAACCCTACAAAAACGCCCCAACATTGTGGTTCGCCATTTTTACAGCATGCCATGAAATTGTATAAATACGATAGAAATATACTTTTCAGGGTGTTACGGAGGGAAAGGGGGATGGGAAATAAAGGACTACGTAGAGTTTTGGGTTTTTGTAGATACTCGTACTTTGCGTATATAGCTGCAAAAAATTCTTAAAATAGGCCTTAACGTAAAACAAGCTATAACGAAATTTTCAGATTTCCAAATTCTAAAGACGCGTCTTCATGCAATTTTTTTGATTTCCTTAGGAACGGTGAGTATCTTGAGGTCTGTGAATTTATTGATTGTGCATATATCAAGGGGCATCACTAACTCTTCCCAGACATTTGTTTTATGTAGTTTGAATTTTATTGATGTTTGTCCCTCATACCTGTGCACTGTATGACCATAAAGGTTTTAATATCATTTTGTAAGTTGGCGATTTATAAGACTAAAACGTACTAAAATTTACGAATTACAATTGTAAATAACACAAAAACCTGAAAATAAAGAATATTTGGGGAAAAAAAGAGTTCCAAATACTAGGAAAAGTTGTTTCTATAAATTTGACAACGAATTTTTATTTTATTTTAATTTTTGTATTTTTTATTTTTGTCTTGAATTTCACGAATTTGTAATTTTTCTTAATATAACTTGGTGACGTTCCACAATGATTAATTGCAACGTCAAAAGTGAATTCATCAATCATCTGACAATGTGAGTCTATTTTGTACCAGGTGATTAACTACTCGTGACCCTCCCCTTCCCATGAGAAAGTAAATTACTTTTTTTCGGTTTTATATGTAAAAGTGGCAGCAGTGGTTTAAACAGTGTTCAATTGGATATCATTTCTTACAATAAAAAATCAAATTTGGTTTTATCGATCCATTGTTGAGTTGAAAAATTGCGATTTATGTAATGTTTATCAAGTCTAAAATATCTACCTGCCAATCCTACTCTTCAGATCCTTTCCAATCGTTCTAACCTCGTTCAACTTTTCCTCTTCCTGAGGAGCAATGTTCTTCACTGTTTAGTTGAAAAATTTCTATGAATAAATTGCAACTTTTCTACTTGAAGGTGGATTGATAAGAACGAATCTTGTTTTTTATTGAAGAAAATGATGTTCAATTCAACATTGCTTTAGCCATTGCGGTCAATTTCACGACGGAACCAAAAAGTAGTAATTTATTTTCCTGGGGAGCCCACGAATAATTGGTCACCCGGTGTAAGGATTGTTGTATCGCGCCTATATGTACATTGTATACAACCACACATGGCTAAATTAGTTATGCAGTTCAATTTTTGTATTTCGCTGTGCATTAGAAGGGCTTCGTCGTACTTGACCCTGAATATTATTTCTCCTTTTCACGACGGTGATTTTTTTTTTCAACGTTACAGCGTAATAATTTCACGTCGACGTTGAGTTTCATATACTTATCGTTTCTGGATATGTTACGTAATCTCGTTTATATAAGTAAACAAAGCGACAATAGTTAGGTGCGCGTTATGCTATCAAATAAATGGAAATTTGATTCCGACGTGTGTATAGCTGTGTATACTCAAAATATCGCTTTTTTCGGCCACCCTTCCCCGGGTCACCGTCCAACGGCCAACCCGAGTGCCGGATATGTTGGTAACATTGTATGTATCATTAACGAAATCCAACTTGGACGGATGTGTACTTAATTACGTATTCATCTAAAATAATAAATACCTGCATCGTGAAACTAGTTTTTTTTCGCGATGTCGAACTTGAGGAGTTTCCTGGAGGTTTACTTTGTTCGTATGTAAAAAAGAGATTACTTTTGATGTTTTGGGTGTTTCGTATAATGTGAAAAATGCATTAAAAGTACTGTGTGATGGTTGAAAAGCTTTCGAAGTTTTACGTTCTCCCGCAGCTGTAATAAACTTATCGATTTTTTTCATCTACTCGAGTATATGACTCACTTGGAAACGCTGGTCGATTGTCGATGGCAGCGGCGTGTATTTTTAGAAAGAATGCGAAAGTTTTTTTAGATATCGAGCTGTGAAAAATTTCAAGTATTTCAAGTAGTTGAGTGATTATCCTGCGTATACCGATTTGTCAGTCTATAAACGCGTACTTCATTCGAAACCATATGAAGTGTTGAAGTGTTCAAAGAAGTTACATCGATAGAGAAGTATTTTTCGGCGGTTGATGCGGTGTGGTTGCACGGCATGCAGCACGTATTTCTACGATACTGCACGAATTTTTCTCGTTGAATAATTCCTCGTTTGTTTCTACGCGAGGATTTAATCATGAAAAATACAAAAATTGATTAAATTTCGTAGCTGATATTATACGAGTGATTTTTTTCATTCTTTGAAAGTAGCATCATCCTACGTTCGTTGCGTGAGATCAACACCCGCTGTACGACCAACATGGCCAATTATGTATATTACTCGATATTATTCTCGTTCTTTTTCCTTTTCGGGAAAAAAGCGATGTTTCTTTGTTTATTTTTTAGTTATTTTTCATTTCCATTTGCAAAACAAACGTTCAGTTGTGGTAGTCCCCTATTGCGCTAGTTATTGTTTTGCATCGTAATTACGTCACACAAAGGAAATTGCGGATTTTGTTTTTTTTACTCAAAACAGAAGATAAGTTGCGAGGAAATGTGTAATTCGTGAAAAAATATAACTTGAAGTGTGCATTTCTGCAAGGTAATTTCGTACCTTATTTGGGTAAAGGTAGTTAGTGTGTAGAACTGTATTTTTTTTGCATAACACGAAGATATAATATGATTCAGTCGTACAATTCGGAAATGTCTAAAAATACATGGTGATGCAATTGTTGTAAATTTTCAAGTAGATTGCTTCAAATGAGAGCCTTTCGCAAGGCGGAATTGTAAATTGAACCACATAACGTCTAATTTTCTTTCCGTTATGGTAATTTATATTTTAATTTGCAATTTTTCAATCTCTCGACGACAGTTCCTCAATATGCGAATTTTGCATTCTAGCGAAAGGCGTAATCGATTTATACGAAAATTCTTTTCTCGTATTGCGACAGTCGTGCGAAAATCATTAAAAAATTGAACCAGTCGCGTTAGTAAGACGACGAAATTAACGATTTTTTTTCATCTGTTCGAAGGCGATAAATTAATCAATTAACGAAAAGTAACGAAGGTCGTATTACGGAAGATGGGTTTTTATTACGAGCAACGTTAAATGAAGGAAAAATGTAAAAGAAATCGTTCGAGAATGACGGCGTATCAGCGATAATTACCTATTTGTATACAAATTAGATTTCAAAAAACATCATCACCGTCATTAATTAATTTTGTACTCGAGACGAGGATTCATGCGGAGGTATGATCGAGTGAAAATCAAAAGTGAACAATTGATAAAAATTGTGTAATGATGAAATTTGACGAGTGCTCATAAATTACGTTTTTACTCATTTTTCATTTGTTTTGTTTTCGAGATGACCATGTTGCGGTTTTGGTTTTAATGCGAAGAAAATTTGCTAGAGGTTTTATTTTTAATTTTTTTATTATAATTTATTTATTGAAGTAAATGATATTTATGATGTGGTTTGATACTCTTAGATAAACTGAGTAGTAAGAAGGTAAATAGAAAAATATTCGAAATTGGGGAAAGTAGAGTAGGACTTTACTCCTTCAAGAAATTTTGCTCCCTGTTGAAAAGTCATCGGAACAGACGTACTTTGCGCCTATTTGAGGTGATTTATTGAGTTGACGGCCATTGGTCGTAAATTCCCCTCTCCCCGTGGAAACATTCATTGAGCGATATCCGAATGAAGTCAACTCTTGGGAACTCCCGTTACGGTTTTGTAATTTTATCGTGAAAATATGACGGTGGTTTCGAAGATAAAGAGAGTTCATGACAGAAGTGCAAAATTACAAACTTAAGACGGGTACAACAGCTTTGTGGCATTTTTTTGCGTTTTTTGAACGATGGCACAAAGTGGACTGTATCATTTTGGAAAATAAGCTTTTTCATCGAAAATTTTACGATTATTGAATTAATTGCTTTTGGTACTGTTCGGATTTTACGCACGTGAATGACGTTTTTCAAAAACGATGGTTGAATTTCTCGAAAGAATTTGAAAGCGCGTAATAATTCTTTCGGTTAAGTACTCGTTTGAATATTTATCATTGTTGAGTGGCGGCTCGGTAAATGTTTTCGTGTTTATCGTGAGATATTTGTGCTAAAACCGAGCGACGTTTACGTATCTAATGACCTAGAATTGATGAAATTCTTGTAATAATCGTTCGTCGGCGTAGTAAATTATATAGAAAATAAAAGCGCAATTTTTTCAACTATCGCCGCTTTCCTTTCGATATTCCAACAAATGAAGATTCTAGCTCTTGATGGCGACGCGAACGATTCACTTTGAAAAGATCGATGTTTATCGTGGATATCGTTAATTGCGGGTTTTATAAACAAACAATTGAAATCTTCCATCAGTATTTTGTGTAGTTTCGATTTGGCGAAATTGTAAATAATATAGGTAATAATTTGATAATCTGATGGTAACTAGAGCTTCATTTCATTTGCATAGTCGCAAGTCTACGTGGTTTTTATCGTGAATTTACCCAAGTTGTAACTTGAAATTAGATCTTTATCGAGGATTTTCGTTTTCCTTGTGATTTTATGGGTTTATTTTTCAGGTAAAATCGTGACGAAATATGGAACGGGAAATTTAGTGAAATAGTGATCTCGTTCTCGTGCAAGTAATACGTAAAATTCAAATCGATCCATGCAAAAAAGTATTCAACAAATTGAAAATGTATTTGTAAAACATTCTTCGTTCGTCCTGCCTGATTTTGATCGGCCAGTACTCCACTCGATAGAAGTTTTTTTTGGAACATGCGTTTTAATCACAGGAGAAATCTTTGATGATACATTAAATGGACCAAACTATCTACATAATAATAAAAGGCAATGCTATCGAAACGGTGAAACGTCAATAAGAACCCTAAGTGAAAAATGCTCCTGATTGGTTAATGATGCAAAAGTATGCGCATGCGCGACATTTGTTCTACCGTGTTATCAGTTGGACAAAAAGCTTTACCTATGAAAATTACTAATTATTACTTGATTTATTATCTGGTGTAATTCGGTTGGCAAGTCGTATAGTAGTTGATTGAATGAAAATAGTGTGTAATTCTAGTAATGATGTTGTTAATTTGTTCATTTCATGAGAAAAATCATAAATAATTTTGAATGATTACTATTAACGAGCATATTTAAACTTGAAATTACTAAATAATTGAATAAAAGTAATAAAAAAACTATGTTTTCATTAATAAGAGAGTGCCAATGATGTAATGCACTCTTTATCTTGGACTACATATCTTTACATATGCATGCGCTGTAATAAATTTAGTGGGAGAACACTACTGATAAGTAATAACATCTTATTTTGGAGCATGCGCATAACACGCATAATTAATTAATCAATCAGAAGCGTTTTTCACTTCGGGTTCTTAATGATGTTTCACCGGCAAAGATGTACAGCTAGTTCGGTCCATTTTATAGTCAAAAGGAGAAATACGTTCAGGATCAAATAGCACCTAAGGCGGTGCTGGTTGCCATCTGCATTTGCAGTGATCAGTACCATCAAACTGGTGTTGTCTGATGAGGTTTCATTATCGTGGAATTATGTCTTTTTGAACTTTGGCTGCAAAACAGGATCTTTTTTGGGGTGAAGTAGGATCGATGCATGATAATGTGTTGAGGACTTATGCACCAAGCTGATTTTTCATGGTGCAGAACAAATACATTTTGTTTAATGGGTATCCTCAATAGCCCACTGTTCCCCATTTGGCTCATTGACCTTACATTATTTTTCAATTAATGCACTTTCCGTCGAGAAAGGGCGCGAGATATGTCGCCGTTGCGCTTTTTTTGTTTCGAGAAGTTCAAAATCGAATCGTGGGCATTGAAAATTGAAAAAAAAACTTGAATTTTCGCGTTTGTCATCCAACCTGTGTGTAGGTCTGGGTATTTAAAAATACACGAAATCAAGCTCGTGTATTTCATGCATATACGTACAATTAATGATTTCGAAATATGATTCGATATTATCTTTGAAAATCACAAAAGTTCGTTACTGCCTCATAATCGAGGTAGGATTGTCTCGGTCACGATTTCAATACCATTTAGGATTTTTTTGTTCGTTTATTTTGTTTTAATGGTCAGCAAATCAACGCAACACGATTTTCAAGTTATAAATTGCATATTTAATTCGTTCAAATTGTTTATTGGTTTTGATACAACGATATCTGATTGTTCTCGTGTATTTAAAATATACTCGTTGCTTGCATTGTAATGTATATTTTGTAATTGATTTTGTCCCCTCGATGGTATATTTCTATGAGATGTTGCGCAACGGCGTTTGTTTGATGATATTTCAATCGGTTTGGTAATTAGGTCGCGTGTAATTTTTGTGGTTTTTTATTGTATGCTAATTTCATTTAAAAAGATATAAATTAAATACCTAACAGGCAGAATTTGGAAAAAATCCTCTGATTGGTTCTTACTACTATGGCTGATTTTTTTTTTCAATTGAATAAATGGTTTTATGGACGTATTGGATATTTAAGTTGTAACGGTGGAGGTTGCCCGATCTGTCTATGGGGGCGCCACCATCACTTTGGTGTTTCCTGGCGCCATCGTAGACATATGATTGATACCGCAACAATCACCCTAATAAAGTGATCTTCTCTAAATGAGATCGTCTATACTCACATCGTTTACGGAACACAAGTGAACGACTGACTGAATCATATGTCTAATTTCCGATTTATGATTATTTTGAATTTTGGATAATGAATATTGTTCACAAAATTATAATTTATAAAAGAATAAATGAATTGATTTAAACTTAAACATGAAAAATGGATGTGGACAGGTGTTTTTTTAGATAAATTAGGACAATATGATGGCCTTGTCCTGTTAAATGATCCTTCTGCATTTGCACTATGCAGTAGTGTAAATTTTTATGCAAATGATGAAAACTTCTCGGAATTTTCAAAAAATCTTAAAAGGGAAGGTTATGAATTCAGCAAAAGAAATTGTCGTAACGTTGTGTTACCTATTTTAGTTACTCAAATCTTCTCTTAGTTATCAAACAAGATATTTTTTCGTCTTATTACTGAAGAATATTATTATATTAATCCTAATTATTACCTCGAATTTTTCTACGTTTTTTTATTTTTAGGTACATATACCTCTGTTTCACTTTCGTTTATGATTAAGTTTTGACATTTGATTGTTTTATTTTCATTTTTGGTGCCAAAATTGTGTTACCTAATCCATTATTGTTGACTTTTCCAAGTTATTACACTATTATTTTATAATTATTATGATTAGGTACGTAATAATGGGACTTCAATAAAATACTTTTGAAGTTTGATTTATATCTTAAACCTTGAAGAATATGTTTTCTCAATTCTCTCAATTTCAATATTTCGAAAAAAAAATAATAATAATTAATAAGTTGATAATAGCATTTATCATTCAATTATCAACTTTCCTGTGTTCGAACCAAAAAGAACGAATCTGCACTGATGCTTCATTGTCATGTTCCATGAACGATGTGAGTATAGGCGATCTCATTCAAAAATCTGTCGTTTAATTTGAAGTTTCAAACTAGCGTATTTTTTTTTTGGAATAAGGATAACACACTGTGAATCTATCGTTCGCATTTCGTTCATTTTGCAGTTCATGATAAGGACTTGTATTTGTTTCAGCTTTGAAAATCTGTAATAATATTTTACATACTTTAATGCAGAACTATATTTCGTTTTCGGTGTTCATCTTTTTCAATTTTCACGTAAAAAATTTTTAAAATGAAAATTACTATACATAACTAATTACCAAATAAATGTATACAATTTATTTGTACTGTTTTATTATAGAAAGTACAATTCAAAAAGGTATAATCGATGGTAACGACTTGAAAAATAAGTAACTTTTGAGTTTTGGAGTAAGACTAAATACTAGGATCTATAATATAACAACTAGAAAAAGTAACTTTGAGAGGTAGGTACTAATAGAATAAAAATAACGCAATACGTTGAAAGTATTAAAAATACAATAAAGTAAGACAAGTAACTGTGAGTGAAAAATAAGGAAGTAACTACTCAAGGTAACAAAGTCGTTTACCCTCCCAATGGTGTGTTTTCTGAAACACAATAATTCAAGCAATGCGGCCTTTTTTTCTTAAGATTAATTTTAAATGCTTTCTCACGACTATAATGATGTTCAATATTAATATTCAGAGCCTTTAAAGGACGTCCAGCTTCAATACGATTACGGCCACCTAATTTTGACCTACGTCGGGAAATGGAAGTGCTTTGAACAGCGATTTTTTTACTGCTACATTTTCCAAATCTATACAAAGAATGTTCTAAAGCGGAATCATCAACTATCAACATTATTTTGATATTTGATAAGAACTTGGTGTGACCGTATTGTTTGAACACTATGAACGATTTTGCTCATGGAAATGTGTTATCCTTATTCCAAAAAAAAAATACGCTTCAAACTATTCGATCAAAATGATTAGTGTTATCATTTTAACGTATCCATAAGTAAAAAATTTACATTGTTTTCTAACTGGCTACGATCGTTACATTTCTTGGATTATTATGGCGTAGACAATGAATCAGGTTTACGAGATACGAAAGTGTATCTCTTAGTGGTTGGTATGTC